>JAOBRG010388757.1:608-10715 GCA_027574985.1 Umimayanthus nakama | reverse complement strand
TTTGGCCGCGGAATTGGGCAGAAAAATTCCGCGGAATTTAACTTTTTTTCCCGCGGAATTCCAGAGTGCCTGACTATAGCGGCGCAAGACCAGGGCCCAGTTGTACGAAGAGTGGATAACCTTATCCAGAGGATAAATCTCTATTCAGCGGATAAAACCAACGCTTTCTTAGTTTTGATTGGACAACGAACAAATTTTATCCGCTGGATGAAGTTATCCACTCTTTGTACAACTGGGCCCAGGCCTTACATCGCATAAAAAGAACTGTACATGTCGCACCGTTTCTTAAATCTTTTTTTACAATTTCCTTCTTCCTCTACCAAGTTGGTAAAACTACGAACCAGCCTAGCTATAACGAATGCTTAACGGCTTTGATTCATCAATGGTTGATGAAACTGAGCTGAATAACATTCCTTGCGCTTGATTCAAGTTCCGTTTTCACCAGCGAGAAAGATGTTAAAGCGAGCACAAGAGCAAAGAAAGAGGAAACGTTTTGATTGTTTCGTTTGTTTTTGCTTCACTTGTTATTTTTGCGTCAGGCTCACTACGAAATAAGAGCTCTTACTTTTCTTCCTAATTGTTTCTGAGCTTATCTTGCGTCGCTAGTGAAAGCTAGTCTTAACTGTAATGGGTTGTTCCCCTCTCTGAACTTCATGTGCAATGAAATTGTAATACGTCTTTCGAAAGGCTATTCCTCCTGCTGATGATTTATACCTCAAAATAATCGAAAACAGCACTTTCATTTCTTTCAAGTTCAACAAGTTGCTGTATGGCGATATTTGTATGGCAAGAGTTTGAGAAACGCAAACAAATTGTAGCGTTAAGCACATGGGGCAGTCGACTGACAACGCACCCTGGTCAACAATTTATCGCCCTCACTCCTGTACTGAGCATGGGCCTCTGACCATGGATCATACTTTGAAGACCAAATTGTTGAACGTTATTAACGTTTAATCAGCAATGACAATCACGTGGTTGGCAACTTTTCCTGAAATGGTTTGCAACTGGTCCCGGGATTAACGAAGCCGAAACTAATTAAGGGTTTGCACACATTTTAGGTATCCTACTGTTGATCAGTTACTGATTTAGCTTTATTTAGGCAACAATAGTCTACTGCATATTCTTAGTTTTCAAGAAGAGATAAAACCTGTTAATGGTTATCTGGAATTCATCAGCTTTGTAATTTTTGAAACTAAATTACGGGGCAAAGGGGCTGGGCAAAAAAAACCTTTTTTGCGCGCAAGTTCTTTTTTCTACTTTGGACCAAGCAACGTGCTCCATATGGAAACTTTGAGAGATTCTAACTCTCTGTCTAATCATTTCTTGGCCGTCGAGCCTCCCCCTCTACCCAATACATGTCTGACAGATGGCGCTAGCCAGACTCTTTCTCCAGAATGACTCAGACATTTGAGCACTTAACTTCAGCAGAAGAGCATCACCGTTCCACGACTGTCTTTGGCTTACACACATACCGGTCCTCCAAAATAATGAAAAGGAAAATTTCCAGCGTTTGGCAAGTTTCACAGGCCTGAATTTGAAATGTTGAAGTTTCAATGACTAAATCAAGGTTTTTATAGGCCTTGTATGGGCCCTGTGCACCAAGCGTTCTACTATACAGAGTTTTGAAAATTAGATGGTACGGCCGGTACAGTTCAGACAACTTCTGCTGAATACCAACTTTGTGTTTTTCTGTTTTCTCTCATTTGCCACCCATTCCTCAGTTTTAGTGTTTCTTGTATGAAGGAGTGCTTATCGACCGAAATGCAGTCCCTGGTTGTAAAACAGAACTAGTAACGGGACAATAAGTGTACCGACGTTTACGCTCTCCACATAGTTAGTTGAGCGAGACTAACTATGGTTCTCCGGAAACCCTAAACCAAGGCTTTTCGGTGGCCAGCGAGTCGGTTTGGTGCATGCTTAAGTGCAGTGAATTAACCTCGTTAGTTAAACCTTTTGTTTTGCATCGTCGTCATGGACGTATGGCCCCAAACCATGCTTCTGCTTAAACTCTCTAGTACTTGTGGGCGGCTGGCACTAGCTTAACTACTAACCATAACTTACATAAATGGCTACAGCACACTAAATATACAATTTTGTTCATTACCTGTGAAACAAGGCACGATAGGCGGTCAGGTAGGGAGTGCCTATGGCAGCGCCTTGGCTGAAGGACAAGCGGTCTGGAAGGCAGAACATCTTGTCTGCTGCACACACGCACCGCTCTGCATAACTGCCACAAGTGCCGTGCATCCAAACCCTGTCTCCTACCTGGAGCAAGCACACAAGCTGAGTTAAAATGTAAAGAATTGCAATTTTTTTTATAAAAAGTGTTTTTCTGCATTGGCGACTATCTGTAAACAGGCTTTGATCAATAAGGGTTGATATGGCACATGCATGTTTTTCACAGTGGAAGAAATTGTGGCTTTACTAGAAAAAGTCACACCAGTAAACACCATTGATATTGATTTTGGCATGAATCTGACCCTTGCATTGCAATCAGTCATTTCAAAGAGAATTGCTTCTGTCAGGTATTTTCAGGGAGATGAATGCTCACATCTGCACGAATCGACACGGAAAGGGGAGGGAGAGGCTGTCTAACTAACAAAGTAGCGATACTGTTGATCAGAGGTTAGCCTCGGCTGTTTCGTGCTACTGCCACAGAGTGAAGAGCTGATGATCGATATTATTAAGGAAGCCTGCAAAGTCTATTTCATCGGTGAAATTGGAGAGAAGTTTGAGTGCAAAGTTCTTGCGGGACAGCTGGGGCTGTCTTGTACATGTATGACAGTTTATTGGGGCCATCTAACTCTTTCTCAATGGTGTGCCTCATGATCACTTCTTCTGCACTGTCAGCAGAAGAACCTTTGTTGTAACATATTTCAAAATATTGTAAGCGATGATTAAGGGAAGTAAGGCTCCAGGGATACTCTGAAAAATCTCTTTTCATAAAGTCTTAAAGTTAATAAGTACATGTACTGACCGCTTTAGGCCTTGCAAAACAAACAATTTTGCCATCTTTGGAAGTTCAGGTAACTGTGTCCCAGTCTCTTATAAAGGACACATTTCAAATATCTCTTGACCAGGGGAGAGGTGACACTCTTGGGCCACGAACAATTTCATTTCAGTTTTGATTTAAAACAATATTATTATAAAATGTTTCACTTTCAATTTGCAGTTTAAAAAAATAAAATATAAAGCCAAATCAACTCATATAAAAAAACAATTTACAACAGTAAAAATATAAAAAGTTTAAAAAAAACATAATCACAAACAAAAGAATGTAAAGGGTAGCACTGCTTGGCCACCATTCAAAACTAAGGAGTTGTGCTGAAAGCGATCAATCATACAATGTATATTTCAAACCTAAGGTCGTGTGCAAAACTACACAAGTATGTATCGAATTTATTTAATAACACATTGTATCTTCTTCTTTTACTTGGCTTTTGGCAAGGATAACTACATGTACTTTATCCATGGAGTAGGAACAGAATGCAATGGGAGATTAAAACAAAAAAACAGTCGGTCCAAATATGGGGGAAGACCATGCTAGACTTTGAGAAGGATGGGGTGGTTATATGCTTTTAAAAATGGGATTTTGCCACAAACTCAAAATTAATTGTATGTGCATAACATGCTATGTACACTGATACCTTAACATTTTGAACTCCCTCACTAACAGATTCAACAATTCCTGCACCATCATGTCCTGGTGTATAGGGAAGTTCAGGTTTTCTAGCATAAGTCCCACTCCTGATATAAGTCTCAACTGGATTCACACCAGCAGCAATGACTTTCACCACAACCTGCAAACAGGTGCACAAATTTTTATGAACCACACATCTCATTCAGTTTTTTTTTAAAAAATTGATTCTCTACAATCACACTCAAAAGGACATCCATGTCAATTAGGTTTTGATTTTTTTTTCTCAAGACAGCAATGGAGTGGGTTAGGCACTTGGGGGGAAGGGGGGCTCCCAAATAATAACAGGGGCAGGGATCATGCTCATCGCACCTCTTGGGGATTAAAATCCTTTGGTTTTGTTACGGCTTAGGGTATTCAAAGAAAAATACATACATTTGATAAAACACGGTACCTTTTAGGGGTGCCACAGTCAATTGAATGGCATTCATTTCATACAGTCTGTATAAATGCCAGGGACGGGGGGGGAGGGGGTTTGTTTGCCCCCTTCCTGAATTGATATAGATGTCAGGTGTAATTTAGGACTTTCATGGGAATTTCTGCTCTTACCTATTCATCATTCTGTGCATAACAAATAAACAAATCAGCTTTTATATAGTTACACAGATGTGTCACAGCAATTTATCAATTTTGGTACTCCTTGAACCTTTACCATCAAAACGGGCTAATGGATTGATGATGCATCATATCTGATTAATTGATGACAATCAATCATTTGAAATCCAGTTAAACAATAACAATCAATCACAGTAAAATAAATGTTATCGATTGCTATCGGCTAATCAATGACCAATCAGTAAGCACAAGTCAAAGTCTTGTAACTGCGAAATTGATTAATATCAATTTTGACATCGATTGTTATCCACTCACTTGTTATCAATTAATTTTCAATCAATACTTGTTGTGTTTCACTTGTGGCTGTATATGTGTCTGGCGACTTTGGTCACTCAACTGATGATAACCGATGACGGTAAATGGAAATCGATGATAATCGATGGCAACTAAAATTTAACACAAAGTTTCTTGCTATCGATTGGTCATCGACTTCTTGGTCATTGACTTTGGCATCAATCGATTAATTGTTATCGATTACCATCGATTGTCATCTCATCGACTAGTCCGGCCGGCCGGGATCACAAACACTCAACAAACTTGAAAATTATTGCTAGCAATGTTTTGAACTTTATCTCCAACTCGATCAATTTAGTTGTAAATCCTTAAACTCGCATTCAACAGGCCTAGCAACCGCTTTATATACTGACCTGTCCTTTGACCGGCGGTGGCAACACAGCATCCGACACAAGCTTCAAGACCTCCGGTCCTCCAAACGCGCTGACTCGAACTGCTTTCATGATTAACATGGATTAATGATACTGATAGACCGATGAAGCACACACACAAGAACTGTGACTTTTATAATAACACAAATGTCTCCTCGGTTCCTGCTGGAGGCAGTGTGAGTACGAGTACTTACAGCGCGTGGAATTTTCAAATAAAAATAAATAAAAATATTTCTTTCGTATGATTATGGAGTACTTCATGTTACTGTCGTCCAATTGCCCGTCCCCAGACCTCTCCCCGATCATCTCGCCAGGCTCACTATGTTCCGGCCACCCATGATCTTATGGGTGTATGTATTCCATTATAGATCTCAGATTATCTGAAGATCTCTTCCCCCTGGTATTGAAGAACACTAGGAGCCACAACCCCAAGAAAAGTCAGACCAGTTACTTGCAACACCAACTGTTATATGTACGGGATTATTTTCCCTCAACAGTGAAATTGTGACGTGGAACCCAATGTACTTGACCAGCCAAATCTTGTTAGGTTCAAGACTTGAGCTTGAACACTAGTGCTACAAACTTCATGCCTTTTAAATGCATTAGTTAAATTTTTTGAATTTATGTAAACAATTTTCCTTTTCTCGCATTTGTAGTTTTCTCCTACTTCATGCACTGGCACTTGTAACAACGAGAAGGCTATAGCCGGCCTCTCTGTCGGTTACAAAACTGGTTCAGGTCTTTTCCTGTCGGAATATCAGTGTTTTCTGATTAACAGTGAAAGGAAAATCAATTAAATTAAAAAAAGGCAAATGATTTGCTTTTAGTCCTTTCATTATTGAAGAGGCTCAAGAAGAACAAGATTGGCGTCGCAGACAAACTACCAGCAGGAACAAGAAAATAAACAATATTCAAGAACTGGAACTGGCCGATAGCTTCAGTTCCTACTGGTAGAACCTTCTATACTGTGAAAAAACTGAACTGCTAAACACGAAATCTGCTTAATCACAGCAGCCAGTTAGCTGTATAAAATCGCTTCCAGAGTATATTAGCTCTACCTAAATAGGTATTTTTCAGTTAAATGCCGTTCTCGAAAAAAAGCCGCACGGTCCATGATGCGACGTTTCTTTGAATCTGTGGCGGATTTAGGGGAGGTGCCCAAGGAACTTGAAATAAGCGTTCAAAGCCATTTTAGGGGATTTTTAGGCCCTCTTTCTAGATTCAAAAAAAATCCAGGATCGGTCCCTGTGATTTATATACAAGTTCTAAGATTGTGAGTCTAACAGCGATCTTCAAAAAAATCCCAACAATCCAATTTGCTGATACAAAACAAGTTATTTCTCTTGACAAAAGGCCTACGGGCACAATAAAACCCAAACCTGACAAGAAGTTTGCCATAACGTCCAGCCTCAATTGTTTGTTTGATGAATTTAAAAAGAAGCGACACCTTCGAACTCAGTTTCAGTTCGAGTTAGCGCCACACTCGTAGGAATCAAGAAAAAACAATACAAGCCAGCATTGGTATTTTATAGAAACTGGGTGTTCGTTTACTCTTTTAACGTCGAGAAGTGAGTGCTTGTAGTCAAGGTGCCGGCTTACAATGTATACTTTCAAGTATGAGCCAAATAAGACCAAATAATGTAACTGAATGGCACCTCAACCTACCTTCTCTGTTGTTGCATGAATTGAATGGCAAAATAACTTCAATAAGTCACTGTTTCCTTTTTTCGAGATCTCGACTCACTGCATTTTAGAAGTACCAATATACCCGCAATATACTAAGACATCAATATCGGTGCATGTGTTCCTTTTATAAGGTGACGAAAAGACGTAACGCTGCCGCGTGTGGGTGGTCTGGCTGTGAGAAACAGGGGACTTGATTGACTAGGCCCAGTAAACAATTGATAGCTGTCAAAAGCATCGTACAACAAAAGAACAAACAGAGCAGAACTTACCAAAACCATTCATGCAAATATAGACTATTTAATATTGATAGAATGAAACGAAATAGAACAGAGTAGAAGAGAATGGAACAGAGCGGATCGGAGCAGAACCGCGCAGAAAATAATACAGCTGAGCAAAACGGAAATGATAGAATAAGACAGAACAGATTAAAGATGAGAAGAACAGAATAGAATAACGGGACAGAACAGAACAGAAAGGAATGGAACAGAACTGAAATGAAAAAATAGAATAGAATAGAAAATAGAATAGAAAGGAACAGAACATATTAGAATAGAAAAGAATAGAACAGGATAGAATAGAATAGAACAGTTAGAATAGAATAGAATAGAATAGAGTGGAGTAGTGTAGTGTAGTGTAGAGTAGATTAGAGTAGACTAGAATAGACTAGAGTAGATTAGAGTACAGTAGGGAAGAGTAGAGTAGAATAGAGTAGAATAGAGTAGAGTAGAGTAGAGTAGAGTAGAGTAGAGTAGAGTAGAGTAGAGTAGAGTAGAGTAGAGTAGCGTAGAATAGAAGAGAGTGGAATGGAGTAGAGTAGAGTAGAGTAGAGTAGAGTAGAGAACAGAAAGACGGCTTGGCTTTCTTAACACGACAGCGGAAAAGGCATAGGATAGCACGTAATGGCATAAGAACAAAAAATACCTTTATTTACCTCGAATGTTCAGGCTTTACGCGCGGGAAACATTAATACAACTTTAGTCTAAACTGATGCATTGACCTCACTGGGTCAATACAGCAAGACATCAGTTTGATATTTACCGTCAAAAAAAATAGTTTCGATTCGGTCAGTGAACGCCCTGTTTCACGGCGCAATTTTCTCAGCAACTTGTCTTGCATTGCTGTTGCAAGACAAGTTGCCGGAGAGTTGGACAACGTAACAAGGGTTGTCTCGCATTTTTTGTTGATACATGAAGCATTGCACAAAGCAGAACTCGGCTCTACTTTTGCAACAGATTGCAGCACCTGGCAAAACCATTGCACAAGGGCGCGTGCGCACACTTCTCGTTGTTCGTTCCGAGGAGCATTGCGAGACAAGCATCTGAGAAAAATTGCGCATACAGTGTAACAGGGCTTTGATGAGTTGTTATTTCATCAGCCCGACCAGACTGATCAAGGCTTGCGGCAGACACCTTCGGCGCAGTTTGAAAAGTCTTTTTTAACACAGAACAAACATAATGTACTGAGTAACTAAGTTCAGCTTTTTATTTATGTAAATTTGATAAGAGTTGGATGCCGCACATGCATGATGTTATGATTATTCTCTGAGGAAGATCGGTAACAGTCCCAGAACAAAAACACCAAGACTTTGGGTGTATTCACCGTGAACTCAATCTAATTATGCAAAAACCAAGCACTAAACAAACAATTACTCTATTGTGTCGAAAACTGTCCTCAATAAATAAAACCTTCACTTCATACTCAATTGAAAAAAGGAATATTCAATAAAAGTCTATTGTAAACAAATCAGTTATTGGGACATCCATTGTTTCAATAAAGGACGCGCAGAGATTAATTCCACAGTGGTTCGAACTTCATTACGTTGTGGTGAATTGGCCGCTTGGATACGTGTTTTGAACATGTTTCTGAAAAACTGAACCCGAGAAAGAAAATCGTTTTTGGGATCTTTCATGATATCAGGATGCGTCAAACACCCAGCTGAGCTCAAATTTTAAAGGTGGAGAAATCTGATTAGAAGTAGTCGGCAAGAAAAACGAATCTTTGATGTCCTAAGAAAACAACCACTTCAATATTGTTTAGCGCAAGAAAGGCTACGCTAAAACGGTGTATGTGTGAAGAGAAGGAGTGCAGTAGTTTTGGAAACAGAAGTAAAGTCAAAAACGGTTATTAAAACTTTGTTTCCGAAACAAAAATGCCTGCAGAATTCAAAATAATTCATGGAAAACGTTCTTTGCCTGCTCGTCCCACCGCAACAACTCAACTGGACAGAAAACCACGTGCACTTTCTGTTAATCTTCACTCTACTGATTCACCAAAGTTAGAGTCAATATCGAGCGTGATTAACTCACGGGAGACAGTGGAAAAAGCGTTCAGTGCTGCCAAAGATACGACAAACCCTCGTGAAAGTGTTTGGGACAATCTTGTTAGAAGGAAAGTCGATGAATACAAACCCAGAAATCCTAAACTCAACAAGTGGAATTTTCTTCGAAAGGCAAACAGTTCGAGTAACTTGCTAGACACAGTTTCAACTTCAAGTAGGAATGAGCCACAAGAATGGACGCCTGGTCCTCTCAAGCGAGCTTCAAGTGTAGACAACTTGTTTAGTAAGCCGACTCCACAGGAACAAAGCGCGAGAAGAATGTCGCGACTAGAACAACTGCAAGCGAAAGCATTCAGTTCGAGTAACGTGCTCGACCTAACTTCAAGAAGAAGTGAGACACAAGGATGGGCGCCTGGCCCCCTCAAGCGAGCAGCAAGTGTGGACAGCTTGGTTTGTAAGCAAATTCCAGAGGAGCAAACCGCGCGAAGAATGTCAAGACCAGAACAAGCAAAGGCATACAGATCGAGTAACTTTCTCGACTTAACTTCAAGAAGGAATGAAACACGAGGATGGGCACCTGGCTCCCTCAAGCGAGCGTCAAGTCTGGATAACTTGTTTAATAAACCGATTTCTCAGGAATATAACACAGGAAGAGTGTCCCGACTAGAACAAGTGAAGGAACACAGTGAAACAGAACGACACGATCACGAAAGCCCTCGACTCGTAAAGCAAAGATCCATGGAATTCATTGATGTATTCAGAAAGTTTGAAGGCAACGATGCCAAAGATTTCGCAAAGATATCAAAGGAGAGGAAACAACTTCTGGAAGCGCAGGTAGCGAAGAGAAAGGAGGATGAAGCTATTGAGAAATGTTTTCAGGGACTTGATGAGCTCAGACTGTTTCTACGACAAACTCAGACCGATTTCAAGCAGATCAGAGTGAAGTGTGCTATAATCAGGCATGATCTCTCAGAACTTCGTGATCTGAAGAAGGAGGCCGTGTTAAGATGATCTAGATAAATAAAACAATACTACAGTAAAAAGGCACATGAAATGTGTTAATCATGTTATAGCGAGTGTTAGCTTCCGTCCAAAGTTAACTATGAGCCGGTGTAACAGCGGATTTGGACCCCGATCCGCGGATTTGCCTCCAGGATATATGGGCG
>JAOBRG010388746.1:0-10717 GCA_027574985.1 Umimayanthus nakama | reverse complement strand
TAAAATTGGCGCGTTGTCCAATCAAAATCAAGAACGCGCCAATTTTATCCACTGGATAGCGATTTATCCGCTGGATAAAGTTATCCACTCTTCGTACAACTGGGCCCTGTTTTTTATTTCAAATGAAAACCAGCTTATTTTTTTAAATAAGCATAAATATTAAATATTTCGAAACAAGGACCAAAACACCTGCTATGTAGCTGTGAGGGGGATAAGTTAGATTAGCTATAGTTCTCAAATAATGTTAGGCATCCCCCTTCTTTATTACATCGTTTGGATTCCCCTTATGATGGACAATATATTGACAAATTTTGCAAATAATCTATTTTATGGTTTTTTTTCAGGAGAATGACCTTAAAGTAGTGCTTTAAAGCTCATTCAAAGTTCTAAATTTTCACCAAGTCCAGCTTCTAAACTCGACGTCTTCGGTTTCGATTTTTATTTACTTTAGTTTGATTGTATTCTCAGTTAACTCGATATATTGTTACTATAACAAATAAAAAAAGACCTGTCACAGAATGTCCCCTGTCCTCCATGTAGAACAACATAATGAAATAACTGAGGCAGAATAAATCTTAATACAATGATTGTCAATTAAAGAAACGTAGTCTACTCAAATAACATAGCTGTCGAAAGGCCCCTAGTTCAAATAAATGCGGTCTTCATTGACGTTTGTTAGGATTTATGATAATAGTTTAGTGAAAAAAGACTCACCTAATACAAAAGATGACAAAGGGTGTTTGAAAGCTTTTTCTTAATCTTTTAGCATTTTGGGACGGTTGCAGTCGGTAGCCTCACCTTAATACTGGCACAAGTGTTTCGATACTTTCAAAACTGAGTCTTGGAGATTAACGTTTCGGAATTAAAATCTGGAAATGGCAGAACTAAACGAAAGTTACTCGCTCCGGAATGTTACATGCAAAACAACAAATGCCGCTGGAATTATTATCAGCTTCTCGGTTATGTTTTTCTCGCTAATTGGAAATATTCTCATTGTCGCTGTATTCTACAGGAACAAAACACTAAGAACACCCGTGCACTATTTCATAGTGAACATGGCTGTTTCTGATTTGATAATTCCAGTGGTTTTTCTTCCACTGATACTTGCCAGAGAGTACAATGGTCTACAGATGGTCGAAGGAATAATAGCTACTTTATTCTGCAAGTTTGGAGCTGTTGCTTGGGGTATTTCTACCGTTGTGTCAATACTAAGCATGGTGTCCATTGCAGTTGATAGGTTCCACGCCATTCTGTTTGCAATGAAGCCACCGTTAATCTCTCGAAAGAAATGTCTCCGAGGTATTGTCTTAATGTGGATTATCTCTATAACTTCTCGGGCACACATCATTTACGGATACAGAATGGTTCACAAAGACACTGGAATCGATTGTGACTTCCAGTGGGAGCTTGTCTCCTACACAAGGAAAGTGGAACAAATATCCGGGATAATGTTCTTGCTTCTCTCCGCTGTGTCCGCTGTCGTGTTAACTGTGCTATACTCAAGTATGATAATATTTCTACATAAACAGAACATCAATATTCACATGGCTTCTGAAATAGTCAAGGGTAGAGTTATTGAAAACCGAAAAGTGACTTGCATGCTTGTTATGGTAGTCATAGTGTTTTATGCAGTATGGATTCCGTTTTATGTCCGGTTTTTCCTCAAGTACTTTCGACCCACCCTAAAGTTACCATACTTTCTTTCATTTATTGCACATGGCTTTCCCACTGTGTATACTGCGATAAATCCAGTAGTATATTTCCTATTTAATGAAAACTACCATCGAGGTTTCAAAGAATTGCTGTGTTGTCTATGGCCCTGTAAGTGGTGCAACTCGTCAATTGCACCTGAGTGAGGTAGAAAGCTCCTGTGAGAATATTCAACTTCAAGAACAACGTCAGACTCACTACGGCTAAAACTGTTTAAATCAAGGACAGGAAAACGATCCTATAATTGAGAACGTGAGCATGAGTTGTATTTTTCTTAAATTAACACTTATCTATCCGTTACGGTGTACACCTGGTTTTTTGCTCAAACATGCTCCATATTTTCAACATTTCGTTAGTTTGCTTTGTTTCTTGTGTCCTATATTCTCAGTAAGTTTTCTTTGATTGTTCTTTTGCAAAAGACACATCCTTCGCCATCAGCAACGCTAAAAAGACTATCCCTAAACTCTTAGATGAGGCACGGCTTCAACTAAATTCTATTCGAATAAAACTTGTATTGCGCCAGAATTTTGCTCTAAAAAAGTCCGTCAAAGCGTTTCTCAATGAAGAAAAAACTTGTAGTTATTTTAAAACAATCTGTTTGCCGCAAATACTTTCGAAGCAACTTATTGTAGGTGCAAACAGTGCAAATTAAACAAGATTTGACTTGATTATTTTATTTTTCTTTTAAAAAAACAACACTTCATCTAGTTTGTAGTATGAAGATGTGCCGCGACGTTAATTAAAATTAGAACAAATTAGTCGGCCAGACTTTAGGAAACAAGGTTGATACTGACAGCTAAAGAAACGAAGCATACAGCTAGCTAGGTTTCTCTCTCTCTCTCTCTCACTATACATATATATATATATATATTTTCATTATTTTCCAAACTAACTTTTAAATTGATTATCTTCGTATGAGTTGCGTCTTCCTGCTATTATTCAATGAAAGTGCAAAGATAATGCTTTAAAATTCAATGGGATTTTGTGTTTGTTCAGCAAATTCACCTGCTAAAAACCCCTATCTTCGCTTTTTACTTTAATTTGTGGCAATTTGATTTCATTCTCAATTACCTGACCTATTATTGATATTGTAAAAATAATGGAAACACCTGTTACAGTATGTAAAAAAACCAACAAGTTGGCCAAGGTACAACTCAACTTAAGAAATGAATGTTAGCTAAAGACGCAAAATCTATTCAAACAAGACTGCTAGCAGTTTGTTGTTATCAAAAGCGTTACTGTGGCTACTGTAGTAAACTTTTCTTTCAAGGAAATAAGTGAAAGATGGTAGCCGCGGTCTTGTGCTAATACTTTCCTGTTTCGATACTTTCAGAACTGAACCTTGAGATTAAATTTTGGGGGTTTTAAACTCGTAATGGCCGCAGAAGTAAACAAAAGTGAATTGCTTTGGGATGTTAGAAGCAAAACAACGAATCCCACTGCAATAACCATAAGTCTATTGAATTTGTTGTGGTCACTAACTGGAAACGTTCTCCTTGTCGCTGTATTCTACAGGAACAAAACACTAAGAACACCCGTGCACTATTTCATAGTGAACATGGCTGTTTCTGATTTGATGTTCCCTGTGGTTTTTTTGCCGCTGGTAATTGTCAAAGAACATACTGACGGTCTATGGATTTCTGACGGAGTAATAGGTACTTCACTCTGCAAACTTGCAATGGTCATTTGGGGGGTTTCGGCCATTGTGTCTATACTTAGCATGGTGTCAATTGCAATTGACAGGTTCTACGCCATCCTGTTTTCAATGAAGCCACCATTAATCTCTCGAAGGAAATGTCTCCAAGTTATTGTCTTGATGTGGATTGTCTCTACAATTTTTCGGGCACATGCTATTTACGGGTACAGAATGGTTCGCAAAGACACTGGAATATTTTGTGAGTTGCGTTGGGAGCCAGTCTCATACACAAAGAAAGTGAAACAAATATTCGAAATATTTTTCCTCGTTCTCTCCGCTGTGTCTGCGGTTGTACTAACTGTGCTCTATTCGAGTATTACAATATTTCTGTACAAACAAAAAACTAGTATTCACATGGCCTCTGAAGTAGTCAAGTGTAGAGCAAGAGAAAACCGAAAAGTGACTTGCATGCTTGTAATGGTAGTCGTAGTGTTTTATGCAGTGTGGATTCCGTTTCATGTGCGGTTTTTTCTCCTAAACTTCAAACCTAACTTGAAACTACCATACTTTCTTTCAAACATTGCGCTAGGACTCCCCAGTGTGTATACTGCGGTAAATCCAGTAGTATATTTCCTATTTAACGAGAAGTATCATCGAGGTTTCAAAGAACTGCTGTGTTGTTTGCGGCCCTGTAACATTAAATGCTGCAACTCTTCAATTGCACCTCTGAGTGAGGATGTGACTCCAAACCAAGTGCAGGTAGAAAGCTCCTGTGAGAACTTTGAACTTCAGAAAACCATACAACTACTACGGGCCGAATTTAATGAAACTAAATGCGAACCCAAGAAATAAAACGTTTTTAAGAACATCAACTTCAATCTGCTCCAATATCTGTACATTTCTTTATTATTATTATTAATACTGTTATTATTATTATTAATATTATTATTCTTTGCAATTTTGTGTTCAGCAATGATGAGGCCTTTGGCTCTGTAATTCTTGCCATCAGCAACAGAAAAATGACGATACCTAAGTTCTTAGTTAAGACACGGCTTCAAATAAATGTTAAAAATCCGAAAATGGGTTGTTTGACTAAATCAAGGTAATTCAGTAAACCATTGAATGAGTAACATAAGTATACCTTGTTTCATGGTTGGCCAACTCGGGTATTTTTACGAGCCGGCAGTATTTTCGCAAGCCTTAAGACTTTATTTATTTTTTATTTTTTCATGAAATCGACATTGCCAGCAGCTTACTTCAGTAACTGGTTTAACGGGTTCTCAAAGTGTACAACAACGCAGGATGTTTGTACTCGTCTATTGGGGTTATTATACACTTCTGTGTACCAATCGTATAATAATCAACAATTACCTCTCGAAGCGGAGGTGACTAGCGAGTAACTATTAACCGAAGTTGAGGTGAATTTCCTGTGCTTTCACCGACACTGAGGTGAATAATTACGTTAGCATATACCCAACCAGTGAATCAGTGAAAAACAGGATTTAAAAACATCAGTTTTTAATAATCAGAAAAAAATTATTTTTCATCCAAAACCGCGCACGCACGATCGCTAATCAATGAGTATCCAGGATATTCACTGATTAGTGAACCAATCACAGCGCGAGAAAAACACTATTCACTGGTTGGGTATATGCTAACGGTGGTATTTACTAAGCCGCGAAGCGGCGAGGTTAAATCCACCGCTACTCACCGACACTGATAGGAGTTATTGTTTTTGTTTTTGCCAGATCAGAGAATAGATTTAAAGAATTTGAGTTTAAATTGCTCTAAAACAGTGAGAAAACTCTCGTATCTAAAAAAGCGCGCGTACCGTCAAGCATGAATGCCAAAAGGTAGATAGCGGTGGATACCTACTTTATACTGTCCAATCAGAGCGCGCGTAAAAAGCAAGCTACTTGTTTAGCAAATACTAAAAAGGATATTAATCCTCTGGGATTCATCTCATTTACGTTATACTTCTTTTGATTCGTCAACAGAAATGGTGACGCAGATCTCATTCGGGAAGAAGCTCTTCTCTGAATCATAAAACTTGTTTATTGTTTCAATGTTTGTAAAAGCCACTTTTAAAATTTTTCCTTTTCAACGTTTTTCAGTTCCTTTGCGGAAACAAAAGGCTGAAACACAAATTCGAGTTTCGAAACAGGTTATCAATTCAATTTCTTGTTCTTTTTCAATTTAAAAAGTTCTAATGATCAATGATTACATTCACAAAGAACTGTTTTCAAAATACTCACGAGATTGAAAATGTAAATGTAAATCCTTCACATGCTGACCTTTTTCAAAAATAGCCGGACATGATTAGTTTCATAAAAGAGAATTTGTATAAAACGAACATTTGCGAAACAACTTGCATAATGTCGCAACATTTGAGTTTGAAACATATGACTTCAGATGCATGACTTCAGCTGTAACACAGAGTATTTAAGCATAAGCAGTCTCTAGAAATGAAATAAAGTTAAGCTGATTTTCAGATTGCGTTCGCTTTGTTTTTGTTTGGATTAAGGAAAAGCCTTTCTTACAATGATGATGCGCCGCAGTTTTAATTAAAATTGTAATTGAATAGGGCGCTAGTCGGTCTGTCTTTAGGAAATCAAGCTAACGACAGCCGAAGGAACATTGACTTTCAGTTATCAAACACAACTAGGTTTTTCGGTTTTAGTATTTCCAAGTTAGTCCTCATGCATAGCGCCTTTCAGTTCTAAAAGTTAAAAAAAGGAGTTTAGCATTTTAAAATATTACATACAAATGTTGCAGAAAGTTTTAGCATTTATTTGTTTCTTGGAAGCACAGCATCTTTCAGTTTTTAAATAATCACAAAACGCTTTGTAAAATAACATAAAAAATATTGCTCTGTGAAAGCTAGTGTTTTTAGAAAGTTTAGAACGAGGTGTTTTAAATTGAAAGATGGTAGATATTCACAAAATGCAGCCGCATGGGCATCAACATCTTCGGTATCTTTGTCTATTTGCTACAACTAAATTTCATACTCAAAATCTTTCCCTATTATTCTGCCACGGACTGTCACCTGCCCCGAGTTAAAAAACAAAATAAGAAAATCACTTAGGCTTATAATGCTTACTAAAATGATTACTGGGCAAGCAGAAAAAAATTAAAGGAAGTAAACTTTCTGATGTCAACAAATGCATTTATTTCAAGAAAGAGTGTCCTAATTAAAAAGTCAAGTTTGTGGCTGTGGCTATATGAAGAGAGATTCACCTTGTAAAGAAGGCTGAAAAAAGATCTACTTCAAACGTTTTATTTTATCTAACTGCATGAGAATCTATTTTTTGACAAGATTGCAGACGGTAGCTGCAGCTTAATGCTGACAATTGACTGTTTCTGTACTGTTTTTAGATAAGATTTAAAAGTATTTGGAGTTTAAACCGCATGCACGTTGATAGATTTATATGAGAGTGGCTAGCTCCGAAATTATACAAACAAAACAACAAATGCTGCGACAATTACCACAAGTTTCTTAATTGGTTCCGGCTGTTTTTGTCGCTAATGGGATCCCTTCTTGTTGTCGCTATATTCTACAGGAATAAAAAACTAAAAAACGTTTCATGGTGAAATTGCCGTTGCTGACTTTATAATTCCTGTGGTTGTTTTGCTATGGTGATCGCCAAAAACGCAATGACGTTTTCTGGACTTTCGATGGAATAACAGATTTCTTTCGCATCCGTTAAATTTTTGAGACCTTCCTTTTTGATAGGGTTTGTTTTTATGACGTTTCTAATTTGAAATTCTTTTGTATTCCCGGACTAATGAGCATTTTGTAAAATGCGATCCCAACAGATGAGTGTTTGAAAAAAGGCCAACGTGGTAGACGTATCGAACTCATTTTAGAACATCTTTTTTAAAAAAAATGGGGAAAAAGAAAGACAATTTAAAATAGAAGTAGTAGTTCAGTTTGCGTAAAGACAAAACCAAGTTGGTTGTTAAAGTTAATGGATGACACTAAAGTAATTCTAAAAAGTTCTTTCAAAGTTCTAAGTTTAAATGCGGTTTCAAAGAACTGCTATGTTGTCTATGGTACTGTAATACTGAATGCTATCGTCAACTGCACCTCTGAGTGAGGATGTTACTCAAAACCAAAAGCAAGTAGAAAACTCCTGTGAGACTAAAGAGCTTCATGAACAACGTTAGAGCTCTTACGGGCTGATTGCGATTAGATCCAAATCCAGGACAGTAAAACGTCGCTGTTGAGAACACTCTTGAACGGAAAAATGTGTTATTAAACATTCTTAGCACATCCTGCTCCATGTTATATCTTTGCTTTGCTTTTTTTCTAAAATATGCATTCAGCAGTTACCTTTGATTGTTCATTTTTGATTGCAAACATTAACTAAAAATTGATGTCCCTCGACGCTCAGAGCAATGGCGTTGAAAAAGTCGCAACTACGTTCTTCTTTATTCAAATCACACCATTTAACAGCAGATTATCCCACAGCCATTGGTAAGGAGAAGAACATTTTGATTCATGCAGTTGTGAAAGCACAGGCGGAGACGTAGCCAGGCTTACCTGACTATGGATGAGACTGCCAAATTAGCAAAGAATGGCAGTTCTATCTATTTGCTGCTGGAGTTAAAGAGACGACATTATTGACTTTTAGACTGGTTTGCCAAAACACCTCCACTTTACTATAATATCAGTTCCCCATATCCCACAACTGATTAAATTCGACTTAATCTATTCCGAAAGGAAACTAAATGTTTTGGAATTAACCTTGTACTTAGTAGATGGCTTTATGAAAACAGACGTTTGTTCCAAAACAACAGCCACCTTTACACACCACCAAACAAGTGCTCAACCCTTTCAGTACAAGAAGGCAATTCCCTATAGTGTGGCGTTAAACATTTACCAGCTGCGGTTGCTAGTATCAACGAACTCGTTGTCTATTCTCATTTCACAAGACTTAATATATTCTTAAACTATTTTAACCTATTGTTCTGACAAAATAAAAACAACTAACATATTTCCCACAGAAAGTCACCTAGTACCTGCCCAGAATGTAGAACAAAATACGAAAGTGATTAAGCACGATACTGCATGCTTAACAAAATTATTGCTTTCCAACAAACAAAATATATTTAAAGAAAGCAGTCTGTTTTCATAATTGTCTTTGACAAAGTAAGCTATTACTTTAAGAAATGATATTTGATTAGTTTATGTTGGTGTCTGTATATGAAGAAAGCTTCATCTAGTTACAAAAGGTGAAAATATATCTACTTCAAACCTTTTGCCTTATTGCCAATACATTTTTGACATGGTTGCAGAAAGTAGCTGCTCATATATGCTGTTAATTGACTGTTTCTCCACTTTCAAAGCTGATCTTGGAGATATAACATTCGGATTTTAAACCTCAGGATGACAGAAGTAAACGAGAGCAACTGGTTTCAGAATGCTGCTAGCAAAACAACAAAAGCCGCTACTATAACCACAAGTTTTTTTGTTCTGTTTTTGTCACTAATGGGAAACCTTTTGGTTATCGTTGTGTTCTACAGAAACAAAACACTAAGAACACCCGTGCACTATTTCATAGTGAACATGGCCGTTTCTGATTTGATAATTCCTGTGTTTTTTTGTGTCACTGGTCATCGCCGAATAATACCACTATGGCTTATGGATGCTCGATGGAGTAACGGGTACTTTACTCTGCAAGCTTGAAAAGGTTACATGGAGTCTTTCTATATCACTGTATCTATACTAAGTATGGTTTCCATTGCAGTTGACAGGTTCCACGGTATTCTGTTTGCAATGAAGCCACCACTAATGTCTCGAAAGACATGTCTCCAAGGTATTGTCTTAATGTGGATTACCTCCACAGTATTTTATGCTCACGCTATCTATGGATACAGAGTTGTCCGCAAAGACACTGGAATTTACTGTGAGTTCCAGTGGGAGCCAGTTGCCTACACGAAGAAACTAAAACCAATATGCCAGGCATTGCTCCTCGTTCTGTCCGCTCTGTCTGCTGTCGTGTTATCTGTGTTGTATTCGAGTATTGTAATCTTTCCACGTAAACAGAAGAGCAGTATTCACATGGCCTCTGAAATAGTTAGGCGTAGATCGAAAGAAAACCGGGAGGTACTTGCATGCTTCTTACGATAGTCGTGGTGTTTTATACATTATGGATCCCGTATCATGTGCGAGTTTTCTTTTTTTTATATTCGACGCGACTTTAAATTACCAACCTTATTTTCATTCTTTGCAAATAGGCTTCCAATTTTGTATCCTGTCATTAATCCAGTAGTATATTTCCTATTTAGCGAAAAATACCACCGAGGTTTCAAAGAGTTGCTATGTTGCCTATGGCCTTGTAATAAGTGCTGCCATTCGTCCACTGCACCTCAGAGTGAGGATGTTATTTAAAATCAAGTGCAGCTAGAAAACTCCTGTGAGAACATTGAACTTTAGGAATAACCGCGTTAGAATCGTTACGGGCTGGAGTTCCAAGTAATTAGTTAACGCCAATCCAGGAAATGAAAACGATGCAGTCTAGAACGTTGACATCACTTGTGTTTTTCTTAAATGGACAAATGCAAAATCTTTTAATTACTTCGGTGCCTAGCTATTCCTAGCACCACCTGCTCCATGTTTTATTTCTTTGCTTTTTCCTTTTTTTGAGTTATTGAAAATATTTAACATCAGTTATGCGCAGCTGTTCTTAGCAGAAATTGCTCCAGATTTTCATTACTTCTTGGTTATTTTTTCTCTCGAATTATATTTTCAGCAATGATTTTATCTTTGATTGTGCACTTTTTGCCATAAGTAGCACTAAGTTGACTGTATCTAAAATTCAGTCTTCCGAAGAGTGAACGTCTCATACTTTTAAAATTATTTTTGTTGTTACATTTTTTTCATAAATGTAATAAAAGTGATCAACAACCGATAATATGCTTGTACCGGATAGCGGTTTGTCACCAACAGTATCAAAGCCACTTACTCTAAACTGGAACACACAGAAAACAATTGGATATGATTATCTTTCTTTCTTTATTCTTGAAGTAGTTTTCTTACCTATATCATTGGCTACAGGACTTGAAATTTGGGTAAAGGTTGGTGGAATGTTGGACTAACAGCCGAAAGAAACGGACATTAAGAAGAACACACTGGCTCAAGTTATTTTTTTATGTTTCCACTTTACAAAAAGAAAACGTGCGAATTTAACAGTCCTTCACTGGCCCCTAGCTCCTGTGCAGCCAAAGTGGTTTGTTAGAACTTGTTAACAGCTGCTCTGACAAACGAATTTGGACTATATTTTATAATAAACTATCTATCTATCTATCTATCTATCTATCTATCTATCTATCTATCTATCTATCTATCTATCTTATAGAAGGAGTCTG
>JAOBRG010388735.1:0-10719 GCA_027574985.1 Umimayanthus nakama | reverse complement strand
ATCGGCTAGTGTGTGATGAGCCAAGAAACCAGACAGATTTGTCTCCGACAAAAAATCGGGAGTTTCTCGACAAAAAAATCGGCTAGTGTGTGATGGGCTTTAACCTTCACTTCGTCCTACCCACAATCCTTTGCGTGCCCATAAAAGCGAGTGGGTACGAGTCTGTCCCATATCTGCTTTCTTTCTTGTGGGTCTACACGATTTCGCATGTTTTGATCAAGGAAAGGTGGCGAAGAAGAGGCACAACAGCCTTCAAGCTAAAATAGTGTTTGAAAAAAATGAATATAAAAATAGATTGTTCTGCTTAAATCAGTGAACTGACATTGCAATATTATTTTGAATTCAGTTGGAGTTTCCAAACATCACGGCAAAGGACGCCAGTACAGGCTTTTTTGCAAGAATCACAAGAACAACTTCAGTTACAAGAACACCCAGACTGAGATTTCCCCAAAAATTAAGAACAAGTTAAGAACAATCACGCATCTGAAATTTTGATCAGAAAAGTTTAATTTCTTTTAATACTTGTAGAAAGAATGAGATACACATTTATAGAGAGACCTCTTAGAATTAGCTGGGTCATCGATCGAGCGCTGGAGGAATGACATGACGAGCGCATACAGCAGGATGAAATAATAGCAGTTACGTATTTCTTAGTGTCGTTTTGTTGTTCTGAGTGGAGTTACTAGGAAATAAGAACAATTTAGTAACAATTTGAAGCTGAAATTGCCAAAAAGTTAAGAACAGCCCAGGCTTAGACGAAATTTACTGGTTCTTGTAAAAAAATAGCGTGTATTAGAAGTTGAAAGATAAATTTTTGAGTTACTAAGGGTCAAAACAAAAAATTGGCTGGTGTTAAAAATTGAAACTCGCTGTATGAACGTATTATGTTGTTTTATTGGAAGAAAAGGGCTCGTAAAACCTATATTTTTGAAAATAACAAAAAATGACAAAATATCACATAATAATCATATTTTCGGTGATTCCGGACGGGAAACTAATATTTTTTTTTCTTGGCCTAAGAACAACGAGGCTCAAAAAACGTAAGAGCAATCCAGGCTGGGATTATGATTCATAAAAGCAAAGTTTGTTTTTCTTAATAAAACTCAATTATTTTCCTCAAACTCGCCTGTATCGAACGTTGAAATACTCGAAATATCGAAATCGATCGAAGTTCCATTGCCATTTATTCCGCTCGATGATCACAAGTAAGGCGGTGTATTTGTAATATTTTTAATAGGAGTTATTTCTTACTGTTGTTCTTATGAATACTTTTAAAAATAAGAACAGCTATTATAAAAGAATAATTGAGGCTGAAATTTTCTAGAAAATTTTAGTTTTTTAAAAAAGAACAACGAGGCTTGGCCACAAAAACGTATACCCAAGTGCACTGCTAAAATGCTATCGCCCGTCAGCTGCAAAAGGCACTGCCGCTGATTAAACGGAGTTCTTTTACCATTCACCACTCGGTCTCCACACCGCGTACCCGGTACCTTCCCGGTACCTGGCTGGCCTAAACAAAATGACTCGTGACCAGCCTCTCGTAGTTTCGTCTGTCCGCTGTTCTTTGCTGGAGACTAGCACTAGAACCCATTCATGCTTCATGCCGAGAATTTGTCACTTTTTACAGTGACAATTAACAACCGCAAAGATCGTGTAGAAGACTTTCTGAGCTGCCTGATGTCCGTTTGCAGGCTTCAGTTTTGGTAATTATGATGTGGTAATTCCTCTTTTGCTCCCAGGAAATCGTAGTATTTTAATATGAAGACCCACTGGATGCTCAAACATGCAACTGGCGAACTGCAAGTGTTTTAGAAACAAATACTGAAAGTGAAATAGTATTATGTTTAATTCTTATCAGTTGAGTTAAAATGTTTGTGTTTATCTATTGGAGGTCAGGTAGGTTTTTTGAAGATTCATGAAAACTTTACTTCCATCAGAGACAAAGCAAATAAATACCATACGCGGGAGAATTTAAATTTAAAGCAAACAAAGCCGAAGTGATGGTCAATCACAATGAGTAAATGACAGAGCACGAACTTCCGGCACTCCATGTTTTAGTTTCACCGTGTCACATGTAAGTTTCGGTTTATTTCTCGTAAGATCTGATTCTCCTGTATTAGAAAGTCATTAAATCTGACCTATAAGAATTTGCCACCTCTTGCAATGATCAGTCCTTACACGTTTACATATTTGCTGATTACCTGTATTTAATACGGGATTTATATTTATCGTTTTATGCTGTATGGAACAGTCTCCCATCCGATGCTGTTAAATTACGCTGGGTCAAAGCTATGGCCTAAGTTATCATTGGCCGACAACCATTGCCTAGAATGCTATTGGCAATTAGAACATAACTGGCAATTTTTCGCGTGCTTTTTGTATGGCGCGAGCATGTGTCTGAATCTCAATAGACGCACGCCCGTGTGTCTATCAAATCATGTGATTGCATTCAACCAATCAAAATGCTCAGAAAAGTTTAGGAGAATTCTGTATTTTGTCAGTTTTCGTTTAAAGTGGCAGTGTTCTATAAGAAATGGTCCATGCTTTAGCTGTGCATGTATCGAATTATGGATGCACTTGGGAAGTTGGGAGAGCACTCGAGAAGCTAGAGAAGCACTTGGCTTCGCCTCGTGCCACTTAAACGCTTCTCTCGTGCTCTCCCAACTTCCTGCAAGCATCCTTAAGTCGATAGATGCACGCCAAGCATGGACCATTTCTCAATTAAATGATTAAAGATGTACAGTGCTATACCTTTGATGAGAGATAGCTATTAATAAATTCTCTAAAATAATAATGTCTTGAATGTTTTCAATAAATTGTCATATTGGAATTAAAGTAGATTAAACCAAACCAACTGTATAGCCTGTGAAGGAGGCCCTTGGAATGGCCAATTGCACAGTTTAGTTTTTCAGAACTATTGAGCTATAAATTGGCTATGCGTGAAATTTGGGAAGGGACTGTCTGAGTGGCGAGTGAAGCAAGGCCAAGAGCAGTGAGGACGATAGCCAAGCAGCAAAGAAACGAGTGCCTGCCAGTGACATCTCCCAGTTCAAATTCTGCCCGCTTTCAACACGTTACTAATTCGACCAGTCAAAATCTGTTCAAAAGTAGTGCCTTTGAGCTATCAAAACAGATTGAAGCGGGTGCTCACGCTTAAAATCTTTTAGGTGACTACATGTACATGTATATCACGTGCAAAACATACTCAGGAGATGCTTAAGTTCTAGTGCTAATCACTTGTGGCCATGCATGGAATTCCAAGAACTTTTTTTTTCTGTTTTGAATGCATGGGGTTTTTTTTAGCTTCCTTGTCATTATTTACTTAGTTGTCCTTAATTATTGTAAAGTATTGTGTACAATCAAATGGCAAAATAAAAATGAATGAATTATTAGAACCATTAACTAGGGATGTAAGTGTCTGTTAGTGGCAGATGAGCAAAACTGTGATTGTCTTTTCATAATTTTTTTTTTGTCAGTGATTTTTATATAATTACTTTAATTTATGAACCCTGACAGTGTGTTGTTTTGTAGATCATGCACCATCCAACATTATAACTGGAAAAACTAAATTAAGGGGAACCACTCAGTCAAAAGATTTGAAAATTAAATAGTTAGGACCAGCATGCAGGAATCAGCTCCTCAAGATCTGTTGGAATATTTCAAAGATGAGTTGAAATGTGGCTGCTGCTATGAGCTGATGGTAGAACCCACAACACTGGACTGTGGCCACACCTTTTGCCGCTTGTGCCTTGCCACATGGTGGCATACTTCAAAGAACCTCAATTGTCTTGTCTGTCGTCAGCCGTCAGAGGGATTTCCTAAAGTTGCAGTTCAGCTCAGGTACAACTAAAATGTTTCAATTAGATTGAATATTCAATTGTATCATAATTTATGTTTTGCAAACAACAATCTTCCTCATAGCTGTTCTTTTTGATTGTCTTGATTATAGAGAGGTAACATTGCATAGAGAGCTCGAAGGGCTTTAAGGGGACTAAGCCAGTAACCAATAGTATCAGTTGAGGCAAATATTCTAGATTGTAGAAAACAGATTGAACCTGTTGAAACTTTATTATGGAGAATAAGTTGGCTTGGTACTTGGCTCCCATCTGCTTTTTGTACAGTCAGAATAGAACTCATGAAAGGCTAAAAGATTTATCTAATATCTGACCATCCATTGATGATTTTATTGCTTTTAGTTCAAGTTTTTTACTTTTTTCCCACTGAAATGATTAATTTTGATAACCAGAGACTAGAAGTATTTGCAGTTTTATTTAGGGGTTTTTACTGGGACAGTGTGCAGTTTTAAACTGACTGCAACAATTAAGAAATGGAAGGTTAAAGCCAACACAATAGTAGTTCATTCGCAGACAGGAAAAACTCACTACTGACACATCGAAGTCTCCTTTTCTTGTGTTATGCCAACCTGAGTGTTGACATATGTATAAAAGTACATCCTATGGAAAACCATTTTGCTTAGGAACGGGGACAGGGAGGGGGGATTGGTGGGGGTATTTGTAACCTATGGTTCTTTTTTATCTCACAGCTTTCAGCCAATCAAAGTGCACAGTCATGCTGTAACTTAAAACATATTGCGTTTACAGAAAGTGTAATACAAAATTGTTTTTCTAGAAACACAATAGAGAAACTTTTCCCTGAGAAGCTTGCAGAGAGGCAAGCAGTTCTGGAGAGTGACAGTAACAACAAAAGGGTGTTGAGAGAGTTTGAAGCATTTGGGAAGAAACAAAGCAACACAAGGGGAAGAGGGGGTCAAGCAAACGGGAATGGAAACACTTTCAAAAAACTGCTGATATTTCTTGCTATACTCTCTGGAGTTGTTGTGGTAAGTCGGGTTTTTTAAAAAGGCCTCATTTACACTTTATTACTTAGGAGTCTTGCCAATTGAAAACACAATTCAATCTGTTATACTTACTTGGTAACAGTGTAAGCAGGAGAGCTTTGTGGTACACTGTTTTAAGAAAGGCAAAACTTAACTTTTTGATTCACATAAATTTATCACCAATTTAAACACTGATTTCCCCACAATCCCTCGGTCTGCTCCAAAAAAGGGCTAATACTCAAAACGTCGGCTAAACACCATGTCCCAACACAGGCAGCCCAAGCTTACAGTTTGTGTTAATTTAACGGTCGCATTGCGCGAAAATAAGACTTTGTATGGGACTCCTGGATCGGGTGATTTATAAGACTTTGTATGGAAATCCACTCGATTTCTCCAAAATATAGGATATTGTTATGAATGATGAAATAAATTTGACTTACCTCTTGTTTAGCGCTTACTAACTTCTGTTCTGTGTAGTTTGAGGCCATTTTGAGCCATTTTGAGCCATTTATCGATGGTTAGGTTCCCCCATGTAAAAGAGAATTAAAGGTGGGTTACTCGATTCCAAATCCATCTTCACTCGAAGCGAAGTAAATTACCGTAAGCTCTTTCACGTCAAACCACACCAAAATCCCACCAACACAACAATGGATGATTTCTCTAAACAGCATAATCCTCCTTTGAGTTGACACTCATTTTTAGAACGGTCAAAATTTGCCATTTCTACCACCAGCATTAACCATTTTCAAACAAAAAAGTTTGTTCATCCAATATCTGTGACACGAGCCAAATAAAATTTAATTGGCCAGAATTCAAACTACAGCTTGGTAGCCTCGCCAGCGCCAAAATATAATGTCACCAGGGAGGGGACTTGATTTGTTTTGTCGTTATCCCCTCCTCCCCTCTCTTGTGACATTATATTTTAGAGAGGTCTGTGGGCATGTTTCCCAGAAAATTGCTGGAAATGCAGTGAAGTTGTCAACCCAACCATCACCATGTTATTTTGTTTTGTTTTCAATCTTTTAGGATCCCTTCAGGCAGACCTTTTTGCCTCCTTGGGGGGTGTGTGTGCACCCTCAAAAATTGACTTTGGCTAACCAGTTTTCTGATTTAAATTTGTTTTTTAGTGCATCAACCAAGTACTTGGCATGATTAAGGGAAGGCAATACCCTAGTCTGGTTCGCAAACCAGTCTTTGAATGGATGCCAGAGGATGTTGCCTCATGGGTGGGCAGCCTTGGGCCCTGGGCCAAAGGTTATGAAGCCCATTTCCTTGCTTCTGGGATTGATGGAAATATTTTGATAGACATGAATGAAAAAGATTTAAAGCAATACCCTTTAAGTATTAGCTTTGCTCCACATCGAAGAGCCCTTCTCAAGGAGTTTGAAAATCTAAGAAGTCATGGCATGAAGATCCCTACAGACTTCTGGGAGTATAAGGTAAATTGGCAGAAATCTGAACCTTAAGCTTGTTTTCTATCAGACTTTGAATCTTTTTATTTTTGCAATACACTGAACATTTAAATAAAGAACAATGAAAGTTCATAATGACATATTGTATTTTGCTGTGTATAAGTCTGTTCCATGTATAAGTTAACCCCCCCTTTTTGTAGTAAAAAATTGCCATTTTGGAATTTCTGTGTATAAGACAACCCATTAATAGTACTGTGTTTAGTAATCTTGGCATGGTACAAACACAACACAAATGCAACATATCAGTAGTACCATATTTTCTAGTGTATTAATTAAACCAGTGTATAAGGCAATAAATTCCTATTAAAGAGAGCCACTTATCATGATCTGCTGTATCTTATGATTCAGGCCCTGTTTACATGGAAAAAGATAGCCTGCCTGGCCGAGATATCTCGGCTTGGCAGGTGCTCCTTCTCTATTCAATTTTGGCATTGCGTTTACATGTGAACCGAGATATCCCTGCAAGGTGGGTGCGCCACCTCCTGACCCGCCTAGCCGAGTTACTTTTTTACCATGTAAACACTTAAAACCTGAGTTACCTTGGTGAAGCGAGCTATCTTTTCCTTTTTTTACCTTCTATTTATTGCAAGCATTGGCACGACACATCGCTAGCCTGGTCAGGTGCATGCTTGCCAAACCTTTTACACTAGGCATTTGAAGAGATGTCAAGAGGTGAGTGGCCATTATTTAGACCCTTCTTGACACCTCGGAACTTGTCTAGACACCTCTAGACTGTATAACATATAGTTAGTTATACCAAGAGATGACCAGATCTAGAGGTGTCTTGACACATCTAAAAACCTCTAAACTTGTCTAGACACCTCTTAACACTAGGCCTATGGAGAGATGACAAAAGGTGACACTTTTGGACACCACCTGGCATTGCTTAATACTGAACATTCCCTTCATCAGACTGCTTACCCGATCAGGTCGCTGTTCCTCCTGTGGGGATTGAGGGAGTTTCCAAGGTTAACATTTGCCTACAGCTACCTCATGTACCCAGAGGAGATCTTCATCCCAATTCTGCAGCTTACTAGTGAAACAGCCTTGGATGGCGTAAAGGCAGACGAGACTCAACAGGTTGGAACTAGGACTTTTATTGTATCATTAATCCATATTTTAACTACATGTAATTATGTAAATGCCTTGAGACCTAAAAATGCATTTTATTATCGAAGAACTGCTTCATTGCAGGGCTTGCAACTATTATTTTTTACATCAATTGCTCTGCACAAAATTAATGAACATGTTTACCCTGTGTAGGAATAATTTTTTAAGTCCATCTGCTTTGTATCTTTTTTTACTCATGCACCTTCTCCATCAGGTCTCTCCTGGTCAGTCCCTAAGTGTTGTTTGTCATCATATGGTTAGTCCGTTGGCTTTGATAAACCTCAGGTTAAGTCTCAAAACATCAGTTTTTCATCAAGAGGTAACCTTTATAATTATTAAATAATATTATTATTGATGGTGAAAATGCATTATTTCAAGGCATGTTGATCAAAGCACAAAAAACTGTGACTCGCAGTATTTACCAATAATGAAGACAGCCTTATTTTAAAGGGCTTCAGACCCAACTAAACAGTATGTATAACTAATCAAATGATTGTTATATATAAATTACATTTAGATGTGATCTGTGTCTTTTAGCCAGAGTCTGCTAGTGATGTATCCATGGCAACCATCACTTGGAGTTTTTAAAATAAATACTTAGTTGAATTTGTACATCATTTCAGATCACGAAACCCATACCTAATGTCGAGTACCTGCGCTTTACAATGAGGGCCGTACTATTGCCATATTACTTGATAGGCAAGTGTGCATTCGCCTGGCTCCACATCAACCAGTGGGTAGCTGGTCTTGTCATTGTAACATGTATACTAATGACTGCTGCTGAGAGCACCAAGGTTAAATGGCTCATTATTGGAGGATGGAAGTAAGTTGTGTACAGTTTCTGTGTGACACCTGAAGATAAAGAGATCCCTTCTAACAATAACAATTACTTACAGTATAGAACAAAACCAGAAGTCATAAGTTTGAGGAGACAGCAGATATGACATTGTGTTGTGGGTTGCCAAAAAAAGTGGATCAAAAATAATAAAAAGAAGGGAATTACCCAATCAAGGAACAAAAGATTGTTCTGTCATTTTGTGCCAGGAACAAAATGTATTCCAAATGAGAGTACATAAATTGTTGCATCAATACACTTGAGGTGTTTTGGTGAATTCTAGCAGAAAGTTTTGTGACTCATGTATATCAGGGCGGTAAATTAAAGGAGGGGGGGAGGGTGCAGAATGAGAAATCGTTGTTATACTTCGGACACTATAGCGAATCGTAGTACTGTAATCAAAGTTTTGTGGTGCTATCACAAATCACAAACAGTGATTTTGTTCTTGTAGCTAATCTCTGAATTTGTTTTGAAAAAAATTAATATAATGAATTGCAATAAAAACCTTCTACTTTTTTGTTTTAAGGTGTACTTTGAACATGGTCAGGGAAAAATGTCAGTGGTAAAAATTGAATTTATAAATTAATATGCTTTTTCTGGTTTGTTTGCACTGTTCAAAGCTATGATAACGTATGGAACCTTACAAACAAGTCATTGTATTTTCCTATTAACTGACATTTGGAGTCACTGTTTTTATTTAATTACAAGTTGTACACATTAACTACATTGTATTAAAAGATAAAAATTGTTCTGTTTTTCTAACACATATTTTGCTTACTACTGCTACAACAATGTTACAACACTACCAGTTGTTTCAAAAAAGAATTTGTAAGTTCTGTTAGATTCCCCCAAACCCCCCCCCCCCTCTAACAATAATTATTGCTAGTTACGGTATTATATGAGTTGCCTGATTTCTTCTAGGAAACTCCCCAATCTCTGTGTTACTTACACAGCACTGGCAGTTGGCAATGGGCTTTTCCACTTGATTGTATGGCCATTTTTGCCATCATTTATCTGCGACATTTTTTTCTACTGGATGCTGTTTGGTTGCCCTCTTTACGGCTGGAAGAACTTGAAAGCCAGCTTCAGTGAGAATGTCGAGGAGGATAACCAGTTAACTAGAAACTTGATGAGGTGGTTGTGGCGGACGATAAGAACAAGAGTGCAAGTAGTGTTCCATGTTGAATAAAACCTGCTGCACTCTTGATTGTACATTTTTAATGCACTTAAATCACATACTGCTGGAAAGAACCATGTGCATTCATGATTGTATTGGCTGAGGTGTGATTTTTTTGCTTGCATGCATTCAAGATGACATTGATGTTATTCATAATACCAAATGCCCCAGTGACCATAAACAATAACTTCAAGTCGAGGTTTTGCTGTATTCCTGCCTTTCTAGCCTTGCCTCAAAGTTTTTGTTTATTTGTCACTGCCTGGAGAGTATTACGAATGCCCTCAGTAGCTGTAGGGAATTCTTGTCTTTTTTAAAAAGTGTGTTGGAAACAATGATGCAACTGAAACTATTGAATTGAAATTGCTAATGAGCAAATACCCAACAGTCATGCAATCACATGATCAACATGACTTTTAAGACTTTTACACAGAATTTGTTGTATATAAATTATGACATAGCAGCCTTAAAGTTTTGATTTTGACATGAATTTTATTTACCTGTAGATATTCTGACATATTAAGGACTATAATTCAATTTTGCACTTTAACATCTTAAAAATAGTTAACAATGGAGGATCAATTAACTCTTTCAATCTAACATTGTCCACCAGTCAACAAGTTTTATTAACTGCTTGAGAGGTGGTCAGTGATCAATATGGTTGTTTTCAATGAAATTGTTGTGTTCAACTGGTCTGTTAAATAATGTTTTAATCATGTTTTAACATTTTGAAAATACTGTAAAATCCTGATATTAAGCCACCCCCACCGACCATACCAGTTTTAAGAAACATGACAAAAAGGCCCTTTGAACAATTAAAAGTCCCTGGGCTTGTTATCAGAATTTATATTATGACAGTTTTGCATACTACCCTCTAAAAAAAGCTTTAAATTTACCTTCAGGGGACCAGTCATTCAGGTGGTGTGACCCTTTTGGTATGGTTGATAAAACAGAAAGCTTTTAAAAATTAAAGTTCCAAAAATATTTATCCTGAAAATGGCCTGAAGTTCTAGACAGTATAAGATCTTCCATTGAACTGAACCTTCAGTGATGTTCCTGCATCAATCATCATTTGATTTTTATTAAAAAAAGAACAGGTCACTTTTTGCCACTGAGGATAAATTAGAATGATGAGCAAACATTGATCTGTTGACATAGGGACTGCGAAGCTACTTTGGTATTGGGGGCCGACTAGTGACTCAAAGTGGGGGAGGGGGGACTGAAAACGTTTTATCTCATTTGAATCTCTCTCTCTGGGGGGGGGGGGGGGGGCTGAAGCCACCCACCCCCA
>JAOBRG010388713.1:0-10719 GCA_027574985.1 Umimayanthus nakama | reverse complement strand
CTTTTTTTGTCACTTTGTAAACGCATGTTTTAAGTTGGAAGGAGTAGTTTCCAAACAGTTTAAAAGGGTAGGTTCCAAACAGGTTGATCTCAGTGTTCTCAACTGGAATGGCCAGCTGAAATAGCTGTTAATGGCGAGAATTCACTAAAACGGAAAACACTCGCTGCACACATGTGTAAGGTTTGCTTGCAATTATGCCAGAAGTAAAAATAGGCCTTTGCAAGTCAGTTTTAATCATTTTATAAACGTGGTGCCTTCTGAGGACGCTTTATTCAACAGAGGATTTCTCCCTGGCCAGCAACTAGCAACATATATATATCAAGCCCGGTAACAAGAAAGGGTTGTCATGCAGAAAACAAGGCGTCTCTATATATATATGGACAAAAATAATTTAAAGTTGTTCTTCTCGTAACTCTCGTCTTTTATTGCAGTTCGCTTGTACAGCCAACTGCAATGAGAAACAAGAGAATGCATGATGAAAAGAAAGGTTTAACATTTAAGACCTGACATTTAAGCAATGTCAAAGAAAGTCCCAGATATCTGGGGCACGCGCATAAGCCAAAAGCATGCAAAAAGAGCTGCAAACGGCATTTCGTGTGCATGGGCGCCATATTCATCAGTTCGATTTCTCGCGTCTTTCATTAGCATTTGTCTAAAATGCTATCCTATCTTGCATGTGGTCTAGCATCTAAACATAGCGGGAAATTAGAGCGAAATATCAACCAGTAACTTTTAGTCTATCTGACATGCTTCAGGATACCCTTTTCTGTTGACGTCCTACAAATGCGTGTCAGTCAATAAACAACTATTTTACGTACACATTCGCACTTATTGATAGCCATTGCAGGCCACAGCGAATTTATGGACCCGAGGTATTGATGTTGCCTGAGAGCGAAGCATATAAATATGTTGTTTTATGCTCTTCACAAATTTGTCACAAACAGCAACAAGTTCAGTGAAAAGTTTTATTGATGCATGAAATTACCACAATCGAAGACGGCCTCAACAAGATACATGGCTGAACTGTTTCACTGCAGAGCGTCTCTCCCTAGTTGATAGTTTCCGTCCTGTTTTCCACAGATAATGAGCTTCCTCTTCGACTCCGTGGCTCGTCTATTCCGAATGCTGGCCGAGTTGAAATCTTCTTCGCTGGGATCTGGGGCACAATAGCCAGCGCAGGTTGGGACTTGCTCGACGCTCACGTGGTTTGCAGACAGCTGGGGTTCGTCGGAGCGCTGCATTATGGTACTGGGCCAAGCTTTGGCTACGGTTCTGGACCTGTATGGTTTATAAATGTTAACTGTAGTTATCAAGCGGGGACCGGTTCCTCGTTTGCAAAGTGTCAGCGGACTCTACTTGGAGAACCAAGATACGACTCTAAAAATTTATTGTCCAGGCGAGATGTTGCAAACGTGGTGTGCAAAACAAAAGACAGGACAGGTAATGCCAGTCGACCTTTTTGAAACAAACTGATTAAATTTATTCATCTATCTAAAACCCTAATAAAGTTGATGTGAAATCGGCTAAATCTATTCCAAATCCGATAAAATGCATAACTCAGAGTTTTATGTACTGGGGAGTAATCCATTTTACAAAAGTTGCACAAATGTCTTACGGCGTTTTTAATGACTTTTCACATTCGGAATCAAGTAATAGCGATTACTTATGCAAAATCGAAACTACCTGAAGTTTGGTTTCACAGTTGTATGGTTTGAAGTGCTGAAAAAAGTCTCATGTGCTGAATTGCTTGTAACTTATATTCATACCTCTGTCTGCTACTCAAACGCGAGGTCCTCTTTCCGCGAGGAAGTTCTAGAACTCCGATGTGTCGCAGACCGAGTAACAAGTTAAGCAACGTGCTCATTATACTGACTTTCTTATACATTTGTAGCAGAACCTAAATGGAAATAAGTTGCAACTGTATTTACATTAGTAAAGTTTTTCTTGGGGTTCTAATAAATGTTATTTAATTATTTTTACACTCTTTAAAACAAGGACTTTTTTTTAGCTAAACGCTAGTTTTAAAGAACCTTGTGCAAAAATTAAAATAAAACAAAAAAATACGTTGTAAAGAAACCTCAGAAATGAAAGCAAGCGTTCGTATTTTGAGACAAACCTTGTTCAAAATACAAGTTTTGTTAGTAATAAAGATCATGTTCAGCGCTCATACTCATTTGGTGGCCTAGAAGTATTGCTCTCGCAGCTGTTTTGAATTTGTTTGAATAGTTTTTACATTTCTGATCTGTTGTGGGAAGCTGTGGTTTTTTTGGCGCCAATCAGTTCTTGAAGCTTCCTTGGGTTTTCACACTTTTGGGTAGCGGTAGGCGCAGATTTTTCTTGTTTCATGTGTTGTGTAGTGGTGCACTTCATGCGCATGCGTGATATCCGAGGGAAGATAATTTGGAGCAAGTTTATTCAGTGCTTTGTAGACAAAGATGCATTTCAGATAATCCCTCCAGGATTGTTTGCTCGACCATTGTAAGGTGTCCTTGATTTCTTCGAAGGGGACTGGCCTTCCCTCAGTGATACTGCAGCTCTAAGACTAGTTCACTCACGAATTCAAGCAGCAATCAGTTGGGATAAGTGATCAACCCAGAGCGATTCTTTAAGTTTCTGAACTGAAATGCATTATGTGTATTTCCTGCCCTATAGGTGGCGGTCAGTGCAGCAGTTCAACGTGTCTCAATAACGGTACCTGTGTTGACTTGGGAGAGGAACGTGTCTGCGACTGTCCCCCTGGATATGCTGGAAATCGTTGCGAGAGAGGTTGTTGTTGACAATTTCGTTGTTTATGTTGTCATTGCTATTGTTACCGTTAAAAATCATTGTCAGTTCTTGTTTGATTTGCTTGATTGTCTGATTTGTAAGTTGACTTTTCTTTTTTGTTATTCAATATCTTATTGAGCTTTCTTGCACTACTTGCGTGCTGTCTTTTTCGTATCTAGTAAGGAATTTCATAAATGTCAGTAATGGAACTGAGCTACAAGACAGCAAATACAACTTTACTTCATGGTCACTAGAACCATGGAATCGCATGTCACATAATTTATTGTTGCGAATAAAAAGACCTGCACCAACTGACATAACTAAGTTTGTTACTATCGATTGTAGTTTTATTTAATCAACCACGACACCTTTTAATTCTAGGTTCTATAAGCTAATATAATGTGCAAGGAAAACTCCACAAAAAGTGTGAAAACCTTATGAGTTAATATAATCAGTAAATAATACAATAAACGGTAATAACTTTATTTATGCATATTTGTTGTTTTAGTGAAAAGGGAAGCTTGCCAAAGTGATCCATGCTACAACAATGGAACTTGTTACGACAACAAGGAAAAGTTTATTTGTGTGTGCAGCGAGGGATGGACGGGAACACACTGTGATAAGGGTAACTATCTCAGCTTTGATAATTCATGTTGCGGTTGTATAGTTGGACCCCGATAACCCAAACTCTGGTAATTTGAATTTCTCGCTAATACGAAGCGTCATCCTTTTCCTTCGGAGTGCCCTACTGCTGATTTTTACCTCGTTAATTCGAACCTTTCCTATCCCCTTGCGACTTCGAGTTAACGGGGTCAAACTGTATACAGGTTATGATGTCTGAATGGTAACTTGTCTATGACAGTTAAGAAGCTTTTTAAATTGTTTCTTACTGGAATACACTGTTACACGAGCGTCTATTTCAAAAGTGTTCAGATTCGTAAACAATTGTTTTTCTTAACGTACCCTTTCGCTGTTACACCATTGTATCAGATCAGAAATTTTGAAGTACAATGCACTCATTGATCAATTAGCATTAATTTTGTAACTTCTATTGAAATTCTTACTGAAGTGTCTTTTTTTTCATCAGATATAACAGGCGAGGACAGAGGTAAGCTTCTTATGACAACAACTGGGAGATTAATTGATCTTAACGTATCTGAAATAATGGTTGTGTTAGAATATATTCTAACTCGGCGTATAGTATTGTTGAAACCGCTGCCTAAGATAAAATGATTGAGAATGCCAATCATGCATATCTTTGAAAGGGAGGGGAAATATTTCCTTTCTTATTTTAGCCTTTTATAGAAGGCTAAAACTTGAAAGATAATTCTCTAAAGCCAAATGTTCTGTGTTGAAGTGACAACACACAGCGTCCAGTTTAGGAGAAACCCCCATACAAGCGTGTGAGTCATTGTACCTGCCAAGGAGCGAAGGTTGACAAGTTCAAGTTTGAAACGTGACAGTTTGAAGTTGTCCACTGAAGAATTTCTTGCTTTTTATTAATTGTTGAAAGGACGCCGAAAAACTGGTAGCATTATAGATCGATAAGCAGACACAGGAAGACAGACAGACAGACGCAGGAAGACAGACAGACAGACAGAAGGAAAGACACATCTATACTGATAATAAAAATTGAATAGAACTACCACAAGCTTGGACTTGGAGTTTATTGCTATGGTTATAAAGAAAATATAATATATCGCCCTTTTTACTGAGGAGGGTCATCTTGCCGTGTGTCATTTACTAATTCCTTGTTGAAGTGCTCTTAGATCATCCTTATAGTGTGTTGATCTCACCTCACAAGCGTGACTCACCTGACCCCCCAGGACAGGTAAGTACGCAGGTAAGTATGCTTATGGACATCTTTAATAGTGACAACAAAACCTTCAGTGCAGTTCCTTGTCCTGCTAATTTGTGTTTCATCCTTCTCCTTTTCAGCAGAAGAAATGGTTTTATCTTTCCTCCGCAGAACCGCCTCTCACTCAAGGCAAACATACGACAATGTAAGTACAGCCGTTGGTTATAGCTTGCGCAATGTGAAATTCCGCATAGAAACATTGAGTGTTGTTGATGAACTGACTATAAAGCACTTTTTTTGATGTCCCGTAACACAGCCAGAACTTTATCAACTTACCATTCTCACACACTCTTTTACGAGTAGATCAGGTTAGGTTAAGGCCCGTTTCAAAAGATGCGCTAGGGACGTTCTAACGTGCTGTCGAACTTGAGGGATCAGTTTAGCTCGACGATATAGCACAACCGAAGCCATATCGAGCCAGCGTCGTGTAGCACTATAGAACCCGGTTGTCGTGATACACGACTGTGGCGCGACGTGGTCTCAAAAGTCGAACTTCAGCTAACCTTAAGGCCCGTGCCGATGGCAGTGTGGATCCGCTATGGTTTCAAAGACGATTTGCGTCCACCAAGCGCGATTGTTTGATGGCACAACCAATCATGGCACGACGTTTGAAACAAACATCGTGCTAATGTCGCCCTTCAGTCGAGTTCAATTCAGTTTGGTTCGACACGTCACCTAAGCACGGCGCTTGAAATTGGCCGTAGTCATTTGAAGTTGTTTTTGATTGCTTTGTACGTTCTGGGCTACAAACATTGCTTTTAGAATCTCTTTAATACCGGGGAGACGACAGCGATTACTTCCATACGTAGAAACCATCCCGTATAAATGCAGCTTTTTATAAAACTTTTGTCAGTTCATTTTGCAAAAGGGTGACGTTTTGGAGCAAGTCAGTCACAACACTGAACATTGTAAGGGGAAAGGAGGGGGGGGGATGGGGCTGGTACTGAAATAATATTTCCATGCTGCTTTAATGTTTTTTACTTGTTGTTGTTTCTTTTCTTGCTTCAGATTGCGCATGACATTTTGTTGCAGTTCATCGTTTAAGGAACACCCAAGTGTACTGGATACATGATGACAAATGTTTGCTTCTAGCTTCTGTGTCATGGAAGTAAACAAAACCAAACTCATGTCTACTATTTTATCAAATTAATACAGGCGGGAATGCAAGAACTAATTTATTATGTTTGTGACTGTAGAAACATTAAAATGAGAGGTCAAAAAATAACCGTGGAAGTCTGCATCAAAAACGTTAGTGTTTAGTATTTGAACTGTACTGTGTTGGATAGCCGTTTGTCCCTCTGTCGGGACTGCATTACATTCTATAGGCCCCCCCAACACCGCGGTCAAACGTACGGAGCATGCGTAGTGCAACAAACACAACGGGGCCAGTTTTACACGCAAAACAGAGGACTGCAGGGAAGAAAAATCTCAGTTTTTGCATAATTAAGGTTATTTTTTGGTATATAAACTCAAAATTTCTGGTGTGCATCTGTTTTCCACAAAGCTTTATGATATTTGTTTCTTTTTTTTCCTTTGTTTCTATTTTTTTGAAATTCAACATTGATTTTGCGACTGTTGCCGAGTACCAGACTCCCTGCTGATAAACAATGCAGCGTTCACGAAACAGGACAAGTAAGAAACCAAAAAACTAGTCAAAAACACACATGATCGTTGCATGGGATCAAGGAATATCATCAGCAGGCATGATTGTTTAATGGGAGCCAAAAAATATCACTCCTTGTGCAGTTGTTGGTTCACGATCGCCATGCACTCTCGCCATGTGCAACGTGAACGTGTACATTACAACATGATTGTCGAGGTGTGTAATGAATGGACTGCTGCAGGCCCGTAGGCAGGGGGTGCGCGGGGTGCGCACGCACCCCCCCCGAGAAGCCAAAAAAGGTCCGCCCGATAGGACCTTAAAAGATTCAAAATGATGCAAAAGTGACGCGATGATGGTAGAATTTTCAATTTCAATGCATTTCCAGCAGTTTAAACACCTCAAATTCTGATTTTTTTTTCCGCGGGAGCATGCCCCGGAACCCCCCAAAAAACCCAAGCAGAGTGTCCAACCGTCCCGAATAAGGTGACAATGTCCCGATTTTACTTGGGTCGGGACCCGAGTATCCAAATTTTGCAGAACAGCTCTCACAAACCCACGAGCAAAGAAATTTATCTTTTTTAAATTATAGATATTAGAATATTTGTCAGCAGAATCACAACCGCTTAACTTGGATACTTAGGTCAATTCTTAGTTGTAGCCATGCTGAACGACGCAAGAACCCCAAAATAAAATCATTTAACAATGCTGGCCTGTTCGATCGAAGTGCTATCTAGCCAGTTCCAGCATTTCCAAACCAAATATTCTGCTGCTTATTGGCGATTCGTTTTACACCATGACTGGGAGACACTAAACACAAGCCTTTTTCCCAGCGAGCTGACTGTAAACTTGCGAAGTGTAAATGAACGTAAGTAACTAGTATCGTATTTCGCGAACATCAAAAGGGCATGACAAAAATTATCAATTATAAAAAAATGTATTACAGGTCAGTGATGATAAGGTTCATTTGTAAAAGTTAAAAAGATAACAATCAATATTATAAACCTTTTGACACAGCTATCGGTCTGAGAGTGCTGTACAAAAGGCGTTTTAAGGCTTTCAGAGTTAAAAATTTTCTGTGGCCATGCTATAGTTTTTGTCATGTTTATATTTGTTCTTAATTTGCACTCCGAGTTCATAAAAATACTAAACAAAAGATATATATAAAGGTTGACTATATATGAGTGCTTGGACTCCAGGAGTAGCATAGGAGCTAAGGGGGCGGTCATAAAGTATGTACTGGGGGGATGGAGGGTAATGTTTTGGGGGGCTATAAAACAAATGACTCGCCATTTTGGGGGATGCAATACAAACAAGATATTTTTTTTGGGGGGGGGGGAATTGAAACAAAATTATAGTATTTCAATTGCATATGAAAACTCGATCTAGCTGTTGAAAATTTCGAATTTATGAAAGTTTCTGCTCACTTTGCTTGCCCCGGGTAAACATGTTTTTCAGCCTTGCCGACAACTAGTTCAAACTGGTTTTGTTTTGATTGGGCAAATTAGTTTACCTCTAGTCACCAGGGTTCATCGGCTCAATTAAATTGTGAAACTAATAGTATCTAGATATGTTACAAAACTTGAAATTTTGATCAATGTCAGTTCTTTCAACAAAGATGCCTTTCTGGTTTTTCTAAATCTAACCGAAATATTTTAGAATAAAACAGGGTGTGTGTGAGGGAGTGTCTCTCCTGACCTCCCTAGGGCGGCCCTAGACAGCTTGTAACACAAAATTGAACCTTTGTGGTCCTAGTGTCTCTAATTGAAAAAAAATTATTGATCAGTTTGTTTTGTGGCAATTATTTTGGGTACTGTATCACAGTTTAAAATAATATTACAAATTCCTTATTAAATTCATCATCTGTAGAAGAGCTAAGGTGACATCTTTTTCCTCCCTGGCGAGCCAGTTTTGTCCCAAAGTTTACATAAAAACACTCAGATGGTTGGACTTGGCCATAATTTATACTATTGTATGGTATTCTTTTACTTTTGTGTTTTTTCCTTGGATGGAAGAGGGGTACGAAACATTTCCTTACTTTTGTTTGGGGGTATGAAATTTATGGGAGGCTGTTATGTGTCTACATGGGAACAATGACACTTGAAATTCAAACACTGGTACCAAAGGTTTCAAAAGTGAGACATGCGCTGGTGGAAATTCAGCCCTTTCATTTGCACTTTTCTTAGCCAAGCTGGAATGTCGAGACTCTAAGAAAAGTTTGCAGTGGTGATTGTGTCCATTGTGCTCAAGAATGTGGGCGTAACGTGACTTGTTGCGTGTGCATGATGCCAGTTCAGTGATTCCCTACTCGCGGCACGTGCCGCGTTGACTCTATCGACCGCGAAGCCTAACATTGTTTACATACAAAAAATTAACAACAGCTTTGAAACTATTGGCTAGAAACTACTGTTTAGATGCTCTATTGATTACACAGGTGATAGTTGTACAAGACTATAACCTTGAAATGACCTGGTTGAATAGTCTCACAGAAAAACTTTTGTTATTAATAATTTCCCCATTACAATTACACTTTTTGACTTCTGAATGTAGAAAGGAGATATATTTAAAAGCAGTGTGGTATGTTTGCATATTTCATAACCCATCGTTAACAACACTCGAGGTACTGTAACAAACTGTTTAGTCCGGAAAAAAATTGCATGATATTCAAATTTGCATTTCTGCAGGTTTATTTCAGTCATTTTATACAAAAAATGCAATGTTCTTTAGAATAAGAACATTGAAATTTAGTAATTTACATTTTAATGTTGAAACAAGGCAAATGTCAAAAAAAGGCTAGCCGAAGCATAATATTTTCTTTATGTCTGTATATGTATTTACACAATATCCAAAGTTAACTTTGGCATTTTTTGTGTCAGCTAACATCAAAGTTTTGTCCTATGCTTATTTTAAGAAAAAAACCAAGGCTAAGCATTAAGGAAAAAAACTTCGGTTTCAAACATAATGGTCATTTGTTGCTGAACAGGTACTAAATAACCTGAACAACTTTTGAAAATAATATATAAGTATTCAATGAGAATTTTTTATACTGCTTGTTTTTGAAAGTCAATACAAAATGGAACTAGTGTGTTGTGATGTTCTAAATCTAATTCTAAATCGGCAAATGCAGAAAATTGGCTCGAGGACCTTCGGAAATACTAAATTATTACCGAAATGAAGTTTAAATTTGAATATCACTCACAGTTTCTAGTGATAGTTTAATTCGAATTACAAGGTTGCTATCCTTGATATCAACTCGTACACCACGTGGTGTTAACGCCTTGTCTTGACTCGTACTCCCAGTTGGTACTTCTTGAGAACCATTCGTTCAACATTTACATTGTTTTAGTTCAGTTTTCGTACCACGTAATCCAATTTTGAGCCGTGATCTTCTTGAAACATTGATAAAATTATCCAGGCTTAATACACAATCTCTGTTGTTAAATTGCAGAATTGTGTTCACACTGCCATAGCACACAAAGAAACTCCGCTATCTTGTCAAAACTCACGCATGCGCGAAATGTTTGACCACGCTATTGGGTCCCCCAGAGGTTTTCGGGAAAAAAGAGAACACCGAGAAATTTTCAATAGGAACACGAGGACAAAGAAAAATCATATGGAACAAGAGAACACAAAACATATGGAGGGATAAGGGAACAAAGCTCTTTCCTAGAAAAAATACTAATACCAGGATGGCTGAACATATTTTAACAGGTAATGGATCATCTTCTGGGTTTTGGTTGTCAGGCGGCACCCACAAGTGGTCGAAAATATAGCAAAGAGTGGCTATCTTTAACTAAAACGGTTAACTGTTTGTAACACTTTTTTGTTACCCTTGCAGCTTCTAGCTGCTCCAGTTATAATTGAAGTACTTTGATAGAAAGTTGCGCAAAGCTGGCATGGCTCCTTCCTGGGAAAGCCGGGTCAGTTATAGGTTTTCAAAACCTCGTTACCAGGCTCTCTCCTTTCCCGAGAGAAAGACCCTTGTTGGGTCTGGTCACGTGCCACCAAGATTCCAGGTGGTAACAAATAAAATAACCAAACATGTGTCTTTGTATTGATTACCATATAGTAGTTTCCAAATTACACTAGGCTTCATGACTTCAAAGGACTAACCGATACTACTAGTATAACCAACTTATTCTAAATTAAGCTAAGAATAACAGAAAATTTTACTTTTTGTTTCAAAACGAAAACCCTGAACTGAGCAACCCCCCTCCCCCTCTCCCCCGCTTCCCTCATTGCACTTATCTTATTCTTAATTGAACACCCGGTCAAAAAATGAAGTATGCCAACTGGTCAGTTCTGTTTGATGCCATCAAACTGTTATTCACATAGATCTATATAAATGGAATCACCACAACATGTTAGTATTATAACTAGTATTATAACTATTAGTTTTATAACTAGTATTATAACTATTAGTATTATAACTATTAGTTGTATATTATTATCATGGGACTGTTATTTCTAATTCTTAGCGTAGATTAACTTAGTT
>JAOBRG010388702.1:0-10720 GCA_027574985.1 Umimayanthus nakama | reverse complement strand
ACACACACACTTTCGAAAATGGTCCATGGTCGTTGCCCAAACAGTACAGAAAGGCTCAATGCAGAATACAGAGCAAACAAAAACAAGCAAACAATTAAAAGGTTATATTTTAAACACGCATGTTACGCAGTTACACGTAGCCATTAAATTCAAGAGATATTGGCTACGGCAATGTAGAATTTAGAGTTTTTGAGTTCAAATGCGCATCTGACCTGCCTAAGGAAAATCAATTGAGACCTATAAATGACTAACTGTATACTGAACAGTAGTCGCACTAACAGTTACTTTGTTTTACCTGAGATAAAATAGTTTTCGACTTTTTGCCTTTTTTCCCAACGATTAGTTCATAGTTTAACAGTTAGCTTATTTCCACAGTTTTTTACATGATAGAACATTTAATAGACTTCAATGTGGAAGGTGCAGGAATCACATATCGATTTTCCCCACGAGAAACGTCATATGTACGTTAGGGGGTGGGGGTTTGATTGCTCTGGAAGGTACAGGAATACAACCCATAAGGTGCAGGAATACAACCCATAAGGTAAGGATTTCTGCTTAACCCCTACTTATTATAAAGCTGCACGAAAACTAACCTCAAACCAGCCATCCTCGTTGCCATTTTCAATATTGTATGTTACTTCTGCGCAAGCGCAGTCTTCACTTTTTCCCTCGCAAACTTTAAAGTCTTGATCGACAGCGCTGACCACAGTAACCGTAGATCCTATTGGCACGTCCTCGGATATTTGAACATCATAGAGCGGTTGTTCGAATTTTGGCTGGTGTTTGTTGTCTAAAACAAAACAGTACGGAAGCCTGTTAGTACAACAGGACTGTCCATTTTGGCATCAACCAAGCTCAGATAAGAATATGCAGAAATGTTTGCAGATGGATAAAAAGTTTGGACTTATGTAGGAAAAATATGGCAGGTTCAAAATCTTCAAGTTTTTGGTTCGTGTCTTTGTATTCAGTGTACTTGTGTTTCATTCTGGGACAGTTCCTTACATTCGACCAACTAGCGCGCACTGATTGGCCTTCTAACACATAACGAATGCCCAATCTGCTTTTTTTAAACAATTTTTCACACTGCTACTGTGAGAAAAAAGTATGATCCAGTCAAATTTGGAAAGTTTCTAAATATCACATTGTTCAGTCAATGGCTTATGTTGCAACATTAAATTTGTTTTTGCGGTTTTCACTCAGCAAGAAACACAAAGCTTATCAAAAACAGGTATAAAACAAAAGTTTTAGTACTTTATCTTTTCTTTTCTGTGGAATATCAATCCGTTTGTACAAAAATATTGAAAAATGAGACTCTATCACACTGCCAAATCTAAACAGTCTTACTCTTACCCTTACCCTTACTCTTACTCTTGCTCTCACTCTAACTCTTGCTCTTGCCCTTGCTCTTACTCTTACTCTTTCTTTTTCTCTTACCCTTACCCTTACTCCTACTCTTGCTCTTACTCTTACTCTTACTCTTACTCTTACTCTCGCTCTTACTCTTACTCTTACTCTTACTCTTACTCTTACTCTTACTCTTACTCTTACTCTTACTCCTACTCTAACTTGTTCTTGTTATTGATGACTCACCAAGAACATCACAGCTTTCTCCTTTCCAACAAGGAAGACACTCACACCGAGAATCGCCACATTTGCCGTGAGCACAGTTGATTGTCTTTTTACTGAGGAGACATTAGATACCAAAGCTATTCGATAAATCATTCTCCAATGTTTTTAAACCTGTCTAAAATTGCGCTAGACTTTGTAACTCTGCCTTTACCGGGCATATTTTATCTGCCTTATATCTGAAACCATGATTTTCAATATGCCTTGTCCGTTTGGCTTCAAATTTGATAAAATTGCTTTATTACGGTATATCCATAGAATGGCTGCTCACCAAAATAAACTAAGTTAAATTACGCTAAGGTTTAAAAATAACAGTTTCATGATAATAATGTGCAATTAATAATTATAATGTTAACTAGTTTATCTACGTTAAAACTTACCAAATTACTCTACACTGAAAACTTACAAACTCATGATAATAGGTACAATTAATAATTATAATACTAACATTGGAATTAAGACTGAAAAAAGTTACGATAAATGAGATTTGAGAATCAATATTTTAATGCAAAGCCTTCTTAACTTGCGGATATATTTATGTAGAACGTTAAGTTAAAGCACAAATTTATTATTACATTTTTTGATGAATGTCAAAATAATTTTTCACATCTCAAACCTTTTTTGAACCGTTAAAAGGGGTTGGCATGTCAGAACTCACTTCAGAAAACGTGTTAACTTATAAGTAACAGCTTGGTAACAGCTGCATAAAGGGAATTGGGAAAATCTTAAAAACCCTTCAAGAAATCTCAAAAATTCGAAGGGGCGAATTCACATTCAAAAATACCGTTAAAAAGTGTCTGCTTCTAATTTAACAGTTTAAATCTTGAAGTTAATAGTCCCTAATTTTTACATACGAAAATCTTTTTTACATCTGACCTCTCATATAGCGCTTTAAATTTAATATTGTAAGTTGATCTGTCTTATAGAAGGAAATGCAAACAACAATTGTTGTTTGATAAATATGCTTGCTTCGGAGCACTCCCACGTCCACTAGTGTGCTGCATCTCTCGAGCTCCCGCTAAAAACTGTACTCAATAGAAATATTAAACCTACTTTTGAAGCTGACAAATAATCATAATTGGCAAACCGTCTGTCCTTTCTTTCATAAACTAAATCTCTCTAAGTTATTTTGAATGAATGATTAATCTTCATATTCTTAAAACCGATCAACGGTTTTATAATGTTAGTTTGTTAGGGGAAGATAGGTGTAAATCATACTGTACCTGCAAAGTTTCAAATTTGAGCGCGGGAACTTGAAAATTGAGAGGAAGCGCCTGTAAAAATAGTCGAAGCTCGTGGTGACCTCTTTTGGCTCGCAGTTCTTTTCAACTAGCACTTCACAACTCTCGCCCTCTGTGCAAAAATGTCAAAGTTATGTTGGTTAATAGGTAAGAGTAAACATCACATTCAAGGAACGCTCAAGGTTTATAGCAATACTGGAAGCAAAAATGACATCTGTGGTTGTGGTCACGACCCCAGAAAAAAAATTTGGTCGGTCGGTGGGCTTAACACTTTCTTTTGTAATAATGACCAAGGCATCTAATTTGGCAGCGTGGAAAAGAAACATGCGTAACAGGTTTGTACTAATGTATGTCCCTGTAGGAAAGATGATTCTTTCAGAAAGCAGCACAATAAACTCCTGAATTAAATTTCAAAAAAGGTAATAGTCTGGGGGAGGATAGAAGTCCTAGAAGGCAAAAGTAGCATAAAAGAGTTATAGGGTTAGAATGATTCTGTGATAAGTTTCACAGATGTTTTTTCATTTCGTCTTATCTTAACAAAATATACATTTTTTAAAGTTTGTATTTTTTGCGACAAAGCACCAACTGCGTAAATCCTCGGAAACTGAGGGGTGGTCCATTTTGCCCAGCCCTGAATTTTATAGATGATTTTTTATTTATATCCAGATTTTTTGGTTTGGAAAAGTAGGAAAAATCTATATTTCCCGGAGCCTGGAAAATGTGAAAAGAGTGTTAAGAGTAAATCATTATCATCATCATCACCACCCTCATCACAATTTTTATCATCATCACCACCAACACCATCATCACAATCATCATCATCATAATCATCATCATCACCATCATTATCACCATCATCATCATCACCATCACCATCGCCATCATCATCATCACAATTATCATCATCATCATCGCCATCATCATCATCACCATCATCACAATCATCATCATCATCACAATTATCATCATCATCATCTCCATCATCGTCACAATCATCATCATAATCATCACAATCACCACAACCATCATTATAATATCATTATCGCCTTTACAAACCTAAGAAGCAACAAAATTGTGCCATTGTCTATAATTGACTTCCTCTGTAAGTTGAATAACCGACCCTCTTTCCATCTCTGCCTCTGCTTCTCTGCTCCAGGTGTTTTTCCGCCTTCCTCTTTTAACTTTCCCCTGGGGATTATTTATGCATGTTTACTAAGACTGTTTTTCCAAGTGTGCTCCAGCACAATAGACTTATGGCGTCGGAGAGAGTTGTACAAACGAACCGATCAAAAGCAAAAACAGCTGCTACGACTTTGCCGATTATTACTATTCACTACCGCCCTGAAACACGAACATTGATCAAACAAATCTACTGCCTTGCGCATGTATGACAGACTAAGCATTGACTTTGAATAAGATCACGCTACAAACGATAACTGTGCCAAGGAAAGTGCGAGGATTCGTAAACAATTGTTATTATATGGAGAATTTTATGCAAATGGTGGCCTGAAGCAATATGGAACAAAGACCATCAATGGAAAGAAGTGGTCAAGGATCAGTAGCTTAACAGCTCATTAGGAAATGGCTAAAGCCCTGACCACACGTATTCGTTTTCATTTTGTGTATAATGTAAGGAGAAGACAAACTGGCTGGGGCTGAAAGGGTAGAACTCTTTGCTACCAAATGTGTTCATTCTATGAAAGATTATTGATAAGTACTTGACAGCAAAGTGTACAACGCGACGTAAACAAATAACCTCTTTTTCAGTTATATTAGTTTGTCCCATTTAGTTATCTCTTGGTTCCGTACAATAGTAACGTGATATGGTATGTTGTTCTCTTGTGGGCCTTGATGTGTAGCTGATAGCCTTGCTAGCCGGCTCTTTTTGCTTGAGAAGGAAGGGGGGGGGGGAAGCGCGAACGAGCCGGGTAGCAGGCTATGTAGCCGACGTTTCAATGAGTTCCAAGCGTTAGCCCTTTGACGGATTGTCAATTCAAGAACAATTACTGAGAATACCACAAGGTTCGGGCCGAGTTCGGCTGTTAATACAGCCTCTTGTTTGAAGTCCTTGTTATGCAAATTGCTGCTGATATTGCCCCAGGACTGAGTAAACTTCCTGTTGACATTTATACATTGTTTTGTTAGAAAAACGACGAGTTTGTGGAAAATATTGTAAAATTTATCAGCCGTGAAAGCACTGTCAAAAACAAATGGAAGTACACGCAACGTTTTTTTTTCAAACAGATGGAGTTCAGTTTCAAACATATTACCAAACTTAAGACACGTTCAAACAAATGGGTTTTTTCCAGGCCAGTATATATGTAAGAATTAAATTCCGAGCAAGAACAAAACAAAGGGACAAGAATTTTTTTACTGCAGTTTTAATCTAAAAATGGAAAGAATGTTGACGTATCTTTTTTTGTAGTTTGTTAATAGTATTGAAAATGATCACCTTGCAACGTAGACAGCTTTAGTCCTCCCCCCCCCCTCTCCCCCCACCTAACGTACAGCACAGTGTTACGTTTCAATTTCTTCAGCGTATCGTGGTGACAAGCAGTGTACACAAACTAACTAAACAAGTTTTCCGGATAAATTAACTGAGTAATATCATACTCTGTATTTCTGTATTTGCATAGCAGACTGTGTAGTTATATTTTTTTCTTAGAAAGGCAAAACAAGTTACCAACGCAGCGACTTGTAAGTTTTCAACACAAACAGAAAACTCAAAAAATGTTTCATTTTCTTTCGGGGATTCATTATTTTATAAATTATATTGATCCGCTTATTGCTGGTGCTTCAACTAGGCAAGAAGAAAAAACAACGGTGTATGATTACCGCGACAAACAAACCACCTGTTCAAGACCAAGAACCAACAAAACTGTGGCTAGAAATAATAGTCTATAGTTCGACAAACCCCTTTTACATAGTGCCATGGCATTAAAGAGTATTGTAAGAAAATAAATGTCACGTAGGGTGTGTCTCTTTGCAGTGTTTGAGTACACTTTTTTGTAAGAACCGCTAATTTTTGGGATGAGGTTGGCTGTTTTAAAATATTTTGGGACTTCGTCCTCCGATGTGCTTACAGCTTTCTCAAATACATCTGTTAGTTTTTAGTGTGAATAAATTTGTTATTTTTCATTCGCAAGAACCAACCGGAAGCATAGATGCGCTTTATTAAATTGAAGCTACCTTGGCCAGCAAAAAACAGGATAATAATGAATAGAAATATTTAAAAGAAAGTTTGTACATGCACAACACTATACAGGCGATGTTGCTGCCGTGTGACGAACATTGCGCATGCCGTGAAACAAGTTTTCTCATGAATTTGTTTAGTACCCAAACTTTCCTCAGCCTGAGTATGTTCTTAGTATGATATTTTTCATCCTCGTGGTTTAACAAAAAATGTTTTTTATATGAAAAAGAAAGTACGGGCGTATGAAATGAGTTGTTGCATTATGCGTGTTGGTGTACGAGGGCAGGCATGGACTGTAGTTTGAAGTTTCTCTTCTCATTACTTCGCATTGAGTTTATTAGAACTTTTAACATGCAAGGTCGGTGCTGAAAAAATGAAAACTACTTTTGTAAATTGTGGCAAGTGTTCAGAACGATGTAGAGATAAAAGAATTTCTTGTTGAGGTTTTTGGAAGAGACGAAGAGTCTTCAATCAAAGTCACTGAGCGCCTTTCCTGTCGTGCAAAAAATATAGCTCGTATGACTATGGGTAGAACATCATATTGTAATTATAATTCCTGATACAAAACAGCTGTTGTTATTGAATTTAATACAACGAAGATATTCTCATTTGATGTCCGAACAAATTGACATTAAAGTTTAATGTTCTGCAACACACTCATTTCATTTTCTGGAAGAACCTTTTTATGGAGTTTCGAGGCTAAAAATCACCAAAATTTCGAAGAACAAACTAAAAACATCCCTCAGTTTGTGACTAAGAAAGGAACATTATAAATTAGTTTCTGTAAATTTTGAGAATAAAACAGAGAACAGCTACTTAACATCGCGAGAACTCGAGATCAGTGCTTTATTCACCTTCTTCTGTTAAACAGCCCTTAGCACCGCATTTAGGTGCATGTAGGAATTTGGTTCGTTGTTGAAACATTGTTTGAAAGTATACGTATGCAGTCATAAAAAATTCTCCTAATAAACTCAAAATCAGTCTTAATAAAAAATACTGTAAGAACCATTAGTTTTAGCCAAAAAAATAACGTTCCTTTAAAAATAAAATACACTTCGGTTGCTGTATCCGTAGAGCCCCGATTCGTTACCGCTACCACTTTAAAACATGGGTTTGATCAACAAGGTTGATCTGATAACTTTTTCGCCTGTAAGGTTTGGTGTATAGCTGACGTTTCGAGGGTTAATGCAATCCATTCAGCTTACTCGCAAACGCAGAAACACGGTTTTTTTTAAAAATCTAGTCTCCATATTGTACATTAATAGTATACCCTTAAATACTTAGTAAAACAGAAGCCTATCTGTAGCAAATCCTCAACTTACTTGACCGCTGAAGCCGAGCGATAGCTACCTTCGAAAAAGCTTTGATAGCATTTTTAACGAACAGTTAGGCTCTTAGAGGAACTGCGATACAGCAATAAAATATTATACAAAAATACAACTGTGAACGATGTAAAGTTGATCCCCTTATAGGGTAAAACAATCTTCGTGAAAACCGGTACAAAGTGACCGTAGTTCTTTTTTCTAAAGGAGGATTTCGCAGGAATTGTTTTAGTTTTGGTTACCCAACAAAAAATTGGGTAAAATAGCTTTTTTCTTTGCATCTACTAAACAAAAAAATTCCTCAGTCAAGACTTCCGAACACTTATCGCACTTGGAATAAACACAAAAAAGCTTTTGTGATTATGGTCTGAATTTCGCCTCATTTTATTGGACAACAACAAAGTTGTTATGAGAAGACAGACAAAACCTACTGACTTAACACGGTTTTTACCCATTCTTTTTCAATAGTTTAAGGCCCGAGCTATAGGGCTTCAGTTTGAAGCGACTCAAAATATTTTTTAATGTATCAAATCAACAGTACATGAGAGTCTGTCCTGTTAAAATAGTCGGACAACAGACTGGGATTGTTCAGCACTTTAAAAAGGCTAAGAGTTTGTAAGTTCTCTCTTAAATTACTAAAACGATTTTGACCGTGTGCTCGTCTCTTTAGTATTACTGGGATCTTCAGGCGAGGTCAGAAATCTTCAAGATGAACTGCAAAACGCTAAAAAATGAGCGAGAACATAAAAACCAGCTCGTCTGTTTCAAGTATTTCGTTGGCACCAGTTTGTTTGACAGTGTTCCTTAGGCAATAACAAAATCGTTGAAAATATGATTTTTCAAGTTGGTAGAATTTTTTGGACATTCTCCTGTGGTAGCGTACTACTGCATTTTCCTGAAAATGCGTTAGTATGTTACTAAGTTGTTGGCTAAGCTTGTCAAATATTTTGAAGTAAGTATCGGTAACTTAATTTCAACAAAAATTGATCAGTACTCAGTTTGAAATTAATTTCGTAATTTTCCGGGCAATTTCCATTCTTGATTTCGTTAGGCTGAGAAAACTTATTCCTTTAGCAAATTCTCTTGAAGATGGAATCTCGCATCTATCTGCTTTCGAGAAAATAGCTGATTGTGTAAACAAGCAAAAGCAATGTATGGCGAAATGAGTGAAGCGCTTAAGTAAGGATCTTTATTCGATGTTTCGAAGCTATTAGAACAACGAACAGCAACCAGATTCACATGTATTTTGCATACTGAGTTTATACTACTCCATATTTTTGTTTCAAAGTTTAAGCTATCTTCACTGCGCATTTCAAACCGCAAACATAATTTGTCAGTCAGTTTCAAATTCGTTAGAATATTGGTTTGTTGTACTGCAACCCAATCATACAAACTTTTTTGCCTGAGATAAAAACCTCCGTGCTGATAACTTTCAAAAAATGACCGAAGCAGCGAGACTCGTATTAGCACTACAGAAAATATAACAAATTATCTTTGCATTTAATTTCAGTTTTGCCTCGAAATAACCGCATTTCGCCGTTAAAATTTAATCGTTTAAATTTGCCGTTATCAAAAAACAGTTTGTGGTTTATAAAAGAGCAACTGTCGCTTGGTAGAAATCTTTGGATAGTTTCTTCAAGCGAAGAGAAAAGCGAAACCCGTCAAGAGTCTACGATTCTGAGATTATAGTCAACCTAAATACAACACAAGTGATGCTGAATACTTACGGTCAACTGGCCGACTGCTGGTAGCAGAAATGATATACGCTGAAGCAACTAGGACGAAAATCCCGATATTGAATGTTTGATAAATTATCATTTTGAATCCAAGACCTGCGACCAGCCTGAAACTTCTACGAAGTTTTTTTCGTGCAAACCTCCGACACCTGTTTTTTATTTGCCTCAATTTTCCCCTTTCAAGATGTCGGGTAAAATTTATGAAAATTTAGCTTTGAAGATTTCCTATTGGGCCTCGTTGACGGGTTGAAAAAGCGAAATTTGAATTTCAAAAAATAAGTCAATAGACAAGGCAAAATGCTAATGTCAAGTTTCCCATTGGCGAGCAGAACAGAAGGTGCGTAAACTTAGCCATGGCAACGATACATAACTAATTCAAACAAAGTCAGGAACGCTAAATTCATTAAAATTTCATAATGCAGAAGTAACTACGTATTGATAAGTCTCTAAATTAGCTCGTAATGAAGAACGTGGTAGCATTACTTTTTGTCAACAGTAATATTAATAGATTCGATTCCAACAGCTCCCGTGAATGCTTTCAGTAGTAAAAAGTTCATCCAAAAGCTTGATTGATCTGAACTCAACTGAAAACGTATTCCGATCAAGCAGATAACACCATACAATTATCCAGACAAATACGTTTAGGGCAAGAATTTCGTTTTGTTATTTGAAGTTCATCCGATCCCATATTTCTGTACTTCTAACTGATGTAAAGGTAGCACTTATCAGCCTGCTTAGCTCAGCGTTTCAGTCAGTCGAGAGGGGGGAAACGAGCTGCGAAGCCGCGAAAACAAGTCAGCGAGTGAAGCGTTTCTCCCTTCTCGACTGACTGGAACGCCATAAAGAAATTGTATGTCAAAGTATATGCCGAAACTGTGCAGGTGTTCGGTATGTAAAAGCATACGTGTTGCCCGTGTTTATATAACACAAGAAGAATAGAGCCTCCGCATGGCGCTGACAACCCTAAAAACAAACTTGTATTATTGTTTATTGCTAAGTGGCTTCAGTTAAGAAACTATGCGCGAAAGCTAGGCCTCCAGCAAGTTATATTACTAGATTGAGCTTTAGGGATAATACATTAGAATGATCTCTATGCCAATTTGTTTTTCTTTGACACTTTTTGGCAAAATTAGTTTTTTCTGTTATTCCGATACATCCTCTATGAAACTTTTCGGGCATGCAAACCAACTTTTTCACCTACATCAGTAGACCAGTTTCGTATTGCCGGTTGCCGCTGATTATATTGACTACAGACTCGTTTGGAGAGCTTGATGCTAAATATTCATATACTCCAATGTGGGTATGAAGTATTCACAACATTGTGTGTATCTTACCAGTATTTATATACGTTGAACATCAAGTCGTGGCTCACACTGTAAAAACGAGTCTATAGTCATTGTATTCAGCAGCAACCGGGAATACGAAGCTGGTCCATTGTGCAAATTTCATTTATTTATTTACTTATTTATTTATTCGTTTATTTATTTCATGCAACCAGTTTCTTCGATTCTCCCTCCTTCTCTCACTCCCCCCTTCCGTACGCGATCGGATGCTTTGTGGCCTAATAATTAACAACTATCCCCCGAAGTGGAGGTGAATAGT
>JAOBRG010388680.1:0-10721 GCA_027574985.1 Umimayanthus nakama | reverse complement strand
CAACCCTAGGGGGTTAGACAAAGAATCCTGCACCCTGTTACAGTTTTAAATGCATGCTACGGTAGAGTGGCGGATTGAACCGTCCGCCATCTTGTCCGTCTTCACACTTCTGAAGTGTGAAAATTTCACTTCTGAAAGCATGAAAGTTATTTGCTAACTTTTTGAACTCGTCTGCTAATTTGAAAATGTGATATATATAATTATATATTCCAGACCCAGTGAGGTAAATATATGCAGACCTTTCTCGAATTACTAGTTGCTGCTGATTTCAGTGAGAACACATTCATTTCTTCAGCTTAGTGCTAAGGCATAAATACCAATGAGATTTGATTCTCCTTGGAACAATGCACAGAGTTGTGAATACTAGGTCATATCTACATATCTACTCAATATCAAGCTGGGGCTTTCTACAAAAACAAGTCTACATAGTTATTGTAATCGATGGCAGCTGGTAGTTCGAAAGAGGTCTATTTGCACCTCAGTCCCCACCACTCTGACATAAGAGTACTACACCAGGGTTCCTGTGGGTCATTAAAAGTCTTTATCTCGCTTTTTTCAGATTTAAGGCCTTAAAAAGGTCTTAAATCTCCTAGAATTTGTTTTTGAGGTCTGAAAAGGCATTAAATATGTAAGGCGAATGAAAGTGAGTTTTTCTTGCAGCCAAATCCTTGAAGTATTCTCTGCATACTATACAGAATCTGTACTTTTATCTCGCTAAAGGTTCCTTTTCTTACTTTTTGTACTAAAAAAAATTGTCTTAAATTTTTTGACTTTCGGCCTTAAAAAGTCTTAAAAAGGTCTTAAATTTGTTGGCTGCTGAGCTGTAGGAACCGCTGTACACATTCCACCACCCCTCTTTTGTGGGTTCCAGTCCTGATCTTGTGTTAATTATATAACTTTTCTTTGATTGTTGTACATAGGATTTGAGACATGACCTGATTTTGTATGGAGTTTAGCCTGTGTGACCCATTAAAGTCTTTCTTTCCTGAGTTGTACAACTGAGGTTATGGTTGTATAAATTCTAAGTGTTTGCCACAGTTTTCACTGCAGCTAAAGCGGCTGTTAATATTTGCCTGACAAGTGTTTTTAGGTCTGTGCAGGAAATGCACCCATAAACTCTGCAGTGCTGGGGCAGATACTGTGTGAGTGAAGTTATCTGGGAAATAATTAAATTCATATGTGAAACTGCAGTGAGGAACAACATTTTACTTTGGATATAAGTACAATTTTACAACTATTTTAGATAAATACCGGGGGACTGGGCCGGTTTACAATGTTTGAATGCAAGAAGGCTAAAATTCCGCAAAGATAACATACATGAATACAAGAAGTGATGGTTGCATTTTCAGTTGCAAACTAAGAAGTTGCAAATATATGCTTGAAAACTTATCTATCCCCCAAACAAAATAAAAATATAGTCTTTCTTTTCAGATATGAAACTCCTGACGTTGCACTGAATTGTGGAGTTATGGTGCGAGAATGCATCAGACACGAAGTGCTGGCCAAAGACATACTTACTGACGAGCGGTTCTACAGATTTTTTCACTTCGTGGAGTTGTCCACTTTTGACATTGCCTCGGATGCATTTTCAACTTTTAAGGTAAAATGGCCATTTGTTGAAATCTTAAACCGTTTCAACCCTAGCAATTTATCAGTTGTAAATTCTCCTTAAATTATCCACACTAAATAAGTTTTTTGATAATAAAAATAAAGAAAATGATCAGACTCCAAATTTTATCTAAGATGAAAAAACAAAATTCTCCAAACCTGTTTTGCGAGAAAGCTGTAAAGACAGTTTAGGAGAATGCAGCTATACATCAGGTTGCGTGTCACGGGCTGAACCACAAGAATAAACCTGTAGGCATCTCCAAGCAGGCTGTCAACTATTTTACTAGCACTACACCATGATAATGTAAATTTGCTTTCTAAACAACTTTCAGTTTGACTATAGACCCTTTTCACGGTTCTTGCGGCATTTGAAAATCTGACGTTAGTACTCTGTAAGCGTCAGAAATGGAAAGAGCAGGTAAAAGTTAATAAGTGCCGAAAATATACATGTAGCGATTTAACATTAAAAGCTGTGACATTAGTGAGGGTTTTAAAAACAAAAACTACCCCGAAATTCTAAAAGAGAATGTATGAGATTTTGCATGAGATCGAGGTTGGAAGAGAATCGCATGCCTCCCTTATGCCTCCCAACTCAAAACTCCGATACATTCTCAGGCTGTTAAATTTTCAGTTTTAAAAACTTTACAAGATCTACAGTTTTCATTATTAAATCCCCAAATCTACGGCACTTACTAACTCTGACCCGCTCTTTCCTTTTCTGACGCTTACCTTTAATCAGTGTATTTCTCTAACTTGCTTTCAGGAGCTACTCACAAGACACAAGATTATTTGTGCTGAATTTCTAGACAAGAATTATGACAAGGTAAGTTGACTTACGATTGTCCTATAGTAAAAGGCAAACACACAGTGTCTTATATACGTGGTAAGTTGAGGTGCTGTGAGCCCTAGGAAGGTGGACCTAGAAGGTCAGCCTTTTAACCGCTTTTACCTGTGTGTGGGCAAAACCACACCATATTGACCTTCTCTTAAGCAAACCGCACAGTTACAGGGTCCGAGTTAACGATTTTGTCTGACCTACAGTTTTTCATTTGGTTTTCGTTCTTTAATTTTTTTTCGATTAAACCAAAGTCTCAGCAAACTTAATATAAATTAAATAAGAACGTGAAGAAAGGAAGACCACTGCTCAAGTACACTGAACCGTGTGTTGGAGAGATCCCTGCAAGAAAAATTAACTTCAAGTAATCAACGTTCGACGATTTATATCACAAACTAAAAGCTTTGTTCTGGATAATAAAGTAAAACATGAATAAATTAAATACGATCTATAGATCATGACTTGTTATGCAAATATGTATGTACAGTGTAAATGTTTGACTGGGCAATTTTTAAATGTTATATAGGCAAATGTAGATGAGTAATACTTTTTCGTGCTGACAATAATGTCAGACAACGAATATGGATCCCTGATTGTCTCAGTGTTTGTTTGTTTGAGTCATGTAATCACAGCTCCTCAGACTAGACTGCAGAATGCCAAACACGGAAAGCTCACCCCCTTGATCAACTCGCCAAAGCGTTAATGTTATAACAGAACGAGTTAATCAGGGATTGACGAGTTGACATCATTGTTCTGCGTCGTTCTGCTAGAAAGAAGAACAGAGATAAAATTATGTTTACACTTTCACACGTTGACGCGTTGACGAATTGTGGATCTAACTGGTTGATAAGCTAAGTACTGGAAGACTGGTTTTGAGAAGGCAAAATTTTCTTTTTTTTGCACTGACGAGTTAACTGAATATATGAGTTTGAACAACAAATGTTGATATGGTAACTTGTAACTTGTAACTCTATTTATCCACGGTTAAAACATCAGGGCTTAAAAATTTAAAATAATTAAAAAATACGCTCTTTACAAGTTCTTCCGAAAGTTATTCAAACATTTTTTAATAGAAATGTATTAAAACTATAATATGGTATGTTTTTGCCTGTTAGGTTTGGTGTATAGCTAATGTTTCGAGTATTAGACCATTGTCGGAGCAGCATAGTTGACGAGTTGATCCAAGGGGTGGGCTTTTTGACGTGGCGGTGTTCTGCAATTGCTCCGTTCATGTCTTAACCTTACAACCCCGTTAACACAGCATCTGATTTCTTGTTTCCCAGTTCTTTGAACGTTATGGTGCCCTGTTATATTCTGAAAATTACGTGACAAGGAGGCAGTCGCTAAAGGTGAGATACCTTTTTGCTAAACTTAGTCAACTCTAGATAGAGTTGACATTTCTACAGTCTGGGATAGAGCGCTCAGCAGTTGCATTGGGGAAAACAATAGCACCACTCTAGCCACCAGAGTCTGGGTGTTCAAAGCCCGATTAGCGCTAATTTTGGTTTAGTTATATAGGTTTTATTGAGAGTTTGAATGTTTGGATGTTAGAGGGCTTTGCCCTGTGATTCGGAATAACTGGGCAACCAGATGATACATGTACAGTATTTGGGGGAACAAACGGATATTTTGGTGCAACCAGACGACTCAGAAATGGAAGCCCAGCTAGATGATTGAGAACCTAGCGGAGATTGGGGGTGGGGGGTGGGGGGGGCAGCTGTTTTGGGCGGTAGGATGATCCAACAAGATAATGGTTCAACCAGATGATCGTTCAACCAAATGGTGGTTCAACCAGATGATACAAAAATGGAAGCCCAACTCGATGATTCAGAACTTAGGGGGGCAAATCAGTTATTTCAAAACTTAGGCGGCCACAGAGAGTTGTCCAGAAGGATCGGACTGAGATATTCCATCTGCATATTACTTGCAGTCTTTTTAATTGGTAAGTGTGCTGACAAAGGCGTAAGTGGGTGGGCTCTACCCCTCTCCATGCTCAGCCCTTGTTACAGGTAGTAAGTATGTAATAATAATAATAATAACAATAATAATAATGATAATAATAATAATAACGATAATGATGATGATGATGATAATAATAATAATAATAATAATAATAATAATAATTTAAAGTGCCCTTTTCTAGAAAAATTAATTACGTCATCATTTTAGCTACTTGGAGAGCTGCTCCTGGACAGACACAACTTCACTGTGATGACACGATATATCAGCAACCCCGAGAATCTCAAGCTTATGATGAACATGCTCAGGGACAAGAGCAGAAACATCCAGTTTGAAGCTTTTCACGTTTTTAAGGTCAGTGCTTGGATGTCGTAGAGAGATCTCTTGTAAACCCAATCGTATGCTCTAAAATCAAGTCATCTCTGTAATTGGTAGAATACCAGCATGTTAAAGACAATCGTCTCCGGTATCAAGCTGCTGGTCCTTAACATGAGCAAATATCCAACGTGGAACACATTGTAGCCTAACTCGGGCAAAAGGAAGAATGGGTCCAAGTTTAACGTGACGTCATTTCCAGAATTCATATTTTGAGTCTTTAATTGCTGGAGAAATATCTTGTTTTGTGTTTCACGACTTTTCGTGTTGTAAACACCAGAAGTAAAGGATGTCAGATCTTCCTCCAGCGATTGAAGACTCGTAGTGTGACTTCTGAAATGACGTCACATCCCAGCTTGGACCCATTCTTCCTTTTGCGCGGTCGTTTTGAAACCGAAAGTAAAATTTCGCCTGTTTGAATGCTAATTGCGCGACGAAGAAAAATCCAAATCATTTTTTTTGGAAATGTATGTCAGAACGATAAGTAGATTCCAAATATGAAAAAACCCCACAAGTGGTGTAAACACTTTAACTCCTATCACCCGACCAAGCCTTGTTTTGATCGTCAAGTATGGTGAGCTTGCAAAAGGTTAATGCCATAAACTTGCTACATCTTAATTGTAGTTTTGACACAATTCTAAGTACGGGGCAGAGTAGCCGTGTTCATAGAATTAATGTTCTCCGAGATTACTTCTTCGAATAAACCTCAGTGTGGCCGTACCTTGTTTGAATTAACACTACGTGACTTCATCATGCCGGATCATGCAGTTTTACTACCGTAATTCCTAAAAAACCCAGTTATCACTAATTTCGCGGACATATCACCTTCTTTTATAGGCCACATCAGTTTAACTATTTGGTCTTTGTTATGTATGTGTCAAATGTTGTACCGGAGGCAACATAAAAGTTAGAACTACCGAGGAAGAAACATATTGTTTTAAACGAGTAAATTTTAAACTTATTGTGATTTTTGTACTAACTATTTTTGTATAGTACACCATTCTGCTCCTGGCTGCAATTTCTTTTTTTCAGTTGTCAAATAAAAATTTGAAATATGTCTGTTTTCTTCTTTTAGGTGTTTGTTGCCAATCCTAACAAAACTCCATCAATACTGGATATTCTCCTGAAAAATAAAGAAAGACTGATAGACTTTTTGACAAATTTTCACACAGACAGAACAGGTAAGTGCTAGTTTATTAAAGTGTCTATAACCCTTTGGCAGTTTTGGTTAATTTTAGCAATTTCGAGCATGCTGAGGTGGATTGCGAAAATTTTATAGGCTCCACCAATTCTTGCCCCCCGAATTAAGCGCTTAAGTTGGGGAAATGTGAACGTAAATTGAAACTGTCTGCGCGCATAATGAAATTAGAGACTGGGTACTAGTTTTGTCCAGTAGGTCAGACAAGTTATACCCATGAAAAAGAAATGAACTGCACGGCACTTTTTAATTTTGCTATGCCTTGCGTCATAAGAATTTATCTAAAGTGAACAAGAAAGACACAAACGACGCGAAGCATGAAGGAGAACCGAGTTGGAAAGGAGCGAAGTTACTTGTGTGACGTCACGTACGAAACACTAGCTGACGCCATTGCAAGTTTTACTCGGTAGTTGTCGATGTTTGAGCATCTTCCTGATTTGCTGAAGAACAACATCGTTTCTACCAAAAATTACCTTACTTTTCATGGTTTTGTGGATTTGGCAATGCAAAACCTAATTAAAACATACACATTAACTTCAAGTTGGTAGAGCAATTGTCAACTCATTGTAACATAGCTGTAAGGGGTATATCGATGCAAAAACGTAAGTCAGGCTCAAATATCTTGAGCTAAAATTTGTGTTCACGAACATCTACAGTAAATCTCCATTGATCATGCGAGATCCTTGTACAGGCGTGGTATTTGAAGTAGCTGAAGTTGAAAAACATCAAAACTTAAGAACATGCTTGAGATGGTACCTAAAGCTGAAACAGAGTAAGAAAGGCTTGTTTCTTTCAGTTTTGAAAAATTGAATGGAGAACCGTTTTCAAGTATCATAAAACACTGATATTGGTAGACATACGAATGCAGTGCTTATTTGGAGCGTAGATTACGTCCTCAGAAGAGGTTGAAAGCCCCCCATTGAATTCCAAAAATACAAGAAACGAGTCTGCGATTATAAAAAAAATCAGGAAAGTTCATCCTAAACCCAAACAAGACGTTTTTTATGAAAGGATTATGTAGAAAAAACCGGCCACAACTATATTAACGGTGTATGTATTGCATAACTTAAGTTTTCTGCCTTAAGCTGCACAACTTGTAAATTAAACTGACTTGTAAGCAAAACATTTTCTTTAATATTTTCCTGGATTCTTCAGTTTTGAACACAGTCCTCTCAGCTTCTGCTCTCTATCGCACCAGACTTCGCATTTAGCTTCTGTTCTGTCTCACAGGATGCCTTACTTAGCTTTTGTTCTCTATCTCACAAGTTTCTTATTTAACTTCTGCTCTCTATCTCACATAATTTCTTATTTCTTTTTTTCAACAGAGGACGAGCAGTTTAATGACGAGAAGACTTACCTAATCAAACAAATCAAGGACTTGAATCCGGCATAAATTGAGATTTGAGAGCGTTTACCTACAGGCCGCAAAGCTGCGAATAGTCTGTTTTGGATGCAATCGAGTATTCAATGGGTAAACTGGTGTGTGGTTGCACATTGCAGGCTTCGTTCGAGTCATGAAAAACCTGAAGGTCATAGAATATAAAAAAACTTGTTTCAGTCTCTGATTTGAAAAACAGAATATTTGGATTAATCTCCTGAAAACTGCCGTATGAAAACATGGGTCACTTTACTTTTAAGTACAGAAAGTCAGATTCAAGATTTTTGTGTAGATAACTGTTTTGATTTCCCAAAGACTGCGTATTTGCTATCGTGACCTTAGTTATGCCGGGAAAAGCTTTAATAGAGAACGTTATTCAGTGTCGTTAAGAAAAGTTGTTCATATTTTGTTTATGGAAAACTGCTTAGAAGATCAGGAAAAGGTCTTTGAATTTTTTATAGCGAGGAGAGCATTGACCCTGATTTCGCCATTTTAAGCAAATGCATGGATTATTTTAAAGCATTCCGCAAACACAAAGAATTTCAACTACTCAAGAATCCAGCTGGTCGATAAATTTCGTTTTCTGTTGAATTGTAAGGAAAAGCTTACGTTTCCATACATTTGCTTAAATTTGTGATACGTTTATCATTTGATGCTCAATTGCATCCAAAATAATCTATGCGTAGCTTGGGCTCCTGTATATCTACTGGCACCCACAAACTGTATAGTCATTATTTGAGCCTGCATGTCTTGGGCTCAGCAGTCAAGATTCATTTATATAGCTCAGTGCTGACAAGTCGCATTGTGGATATTGTTAAAAGAGAGCTTGAAGCATGGACGATGGTAAACACCAAAGATAACAGCTGCTGGACTTTCAAGCTTTCCTTTTACCGTTAAAACAATTAATGTGTATTAGTTGTTTTGGTTGATAGTATGCGAACAGTAAACCTGGGCCCGGTTGTTCGAAGAGTGGATAACTCTGTCCAGCGGATAAATCCCTATCCCGTGGATAAAATTGGCGCGTTGTCCAATCAAAATCAAGAACGCGTCAATTTTATCCACTGGATAGCGATTTATCCGCTGGATAAAGTTATCCACTCTTCGTACAACTGGGCCCAGTACTCTGAGAATGAAGTATTTCATTGGTTACTGAACAATAATAGCTGAAACTTTCTCAAAAATAATGTGCATTTTTTTTATTATTTGAGCAACAGTGTTTTACTAGAAAATAAACCACTCAGAGAATCCACAAGACAGTACATCCCGCGTACAGGATATTTTTCACATCTTCACTAGTAAAAATATCGCCGATTTCCGAACACTTCCGAAGATTTCCGAAGATTTGAATCCGAAAAATTTAAAACTCATAAAAAACAACTGAAAAAATATTTTTAAACCGTTTCCGAAAATTCCAAAGATTTTTCGAAAACTTTAAAAACCATTCAGACATCTTAAAATTCCTTGTGAACCGTTTTCGAAGTTTTCCGAAATTTTTCGAATATTTCCGAACACTTTCGAATATTTCCCGAAAATTTTACAAAAACCTTAGAAGCTTGTTCGGCGTCCGTATAATGAAAAGAACATTACACGTTTTCCAAAAGATATGGATTTTATTTTCTCGTGGCCAAAACATCTCAGAAGTTTCGCTGTGCTAAACTCGTGAGATATTTTGCCACTCGAAGATAAAATCAATATCTTTTGGAATTCGTTTAATGTCCTCTATGTAATTTTTTTCTTACGAATGGGCAGCTATAGAGGTCAGGCTTGGTTTACTATACTTACATCTTTGTCCAATGAAATTGTTCGTTCTCAGAGTAGAGGACGACTCTGTGTGAATGGCAATAAAAACATTGTCTGTAAACCTCGATGTCCTCGTCCGTATAGCTACAAAATTGTGCTATTCAATTTCTGTTTCTAAATATACATCGACTCCATTGGGATTGCCCAGATCTTTGTATGCTCAGGAACTGTTGTATTATGTAATTACGTCTACTGCTTTTTGTCGTCGTTTTTGTTCTCGTCCTCAGTTGTTAATTACAAAAGCTCCCTCAAGTAACTCTGACCGCTTTTGTTGGCCAACTACCTTGCAATAGCTCATTTCCAAATAACGCTCCACTGCTCACAAACAAAACCTTCAAGTCGAGGCTAGGAGCTCACTTCATAGACCCTATGCATAAATGGCGGCGATTTGAATAATCTTTTGTCTACATTGAAATTAGCGCAACTAGCCTCGTTCTTGAGTTAAACTTTCAAAAGAATATGTTACCCAAAACGAGGCTAGTAGGGCTAATTTGAATGTTGACAAAAGAATATTTGAATTGCCGCCATTTATGCGTAGGGTCTATACATTTGTTGTATTTTTGAGCACTTGGCCTCGATTCGATGCTTTGTCGGCAGTGGAGCGTAATTCGGAAATGGGCTATTGACTTCAACTGTGGGACTTTTTACTTGTATCCTTTCTTTAAACTTCCATTCCTTTTGTGTTTATGAATTATAAGATACAAAGAACAGGCGATGGAGCGGTTTTCCTTTGAACGCAAATCAAGTTTCTTGAGTTCTGATTGGTTCTGCGGACACTTGGCGAACGCGAGCCGGGTTTCTAGAGCTTTGATTGGTTTTGCAGACACTTGGCTAACGCGAACCGGGTTTCTGATTGGTTCTGCGGATACTTGGCGAACGCGAACCGGGTTTCTGATTGGTTCTGCGGATACTTGGCGAACGCGAACCGGGTTTCTAGAGTTTTGATTGATATTACCTGCACTTGGCGAACGCGCGTGAAACAGGTTCATTCGACGACGTATTTTAATTTGTCGGGCAACAAGATTCTGTATATAGTTGACTAGGTTGCGTTTCAACTTGCTTTTTGTAGCTGGAAAAATGAATAGTTCGACTGAAAACCGCCGGAGTGTTACTGTTGCTTTACGTTGCAAAGGCAGACGAAACAAAAACTATGTTGTGAACGAGCTTTTCACGGGCAAACGAAGATCGCTCGAACTTGGGAGTTGAAAGCTCGCACAGTTCCTTAAATTCTGGAGAACTCCCAGAAAAGTCCTTGATATTGACTGGTGGATAACTCGTGGAAATTGAACTTCTAAAAATCGTCCAAGGATTTCTTAGAATTTTGTTAACTGCTTCCTAGGGATTTAATGTTTATAGTGGTTGCGAGTCTAAAAAACTCCTGGGAAAGTTCCAAACAAATTGCAGGAAATAGAAAGAGATGAGTTTTGACAACTGAACGTTCATGGACTTCAATACTTTACCTTGTACTACAAATCTAAATTGTTTGATATATAGTCCGGAAGCCAAGGCACCAAAAATAGGGTTTCGTACAATGATCGAGTCAGAAAAGGTTTGAAAGTGGATTTTGG
>JAOBRG010388669.1:0-10722 GCA_027574985.1 Umimayanthus nakama | reverse complement strand
AAGGAAAGAAGCGTTAGGGCTTTGCCAGAGACGCACAAAGTTCTTTATTGCTTCCGATATATACCATGCAGTATTAAATTGCGTAAAAATGTAAAGAATATTTCTCATGTGCAGCTATGTAATTTGCCACTGATATGAAGACTTGCAAAGGAGTTAAGCAGTGAATGTGCGCCAGTATACTAGAGAGGTGGCAGACCTGCCTCCAAAGCACTGAAAGATATTTTACGTATGGAGCGATGTAATTATTCTACACCGCAGGTTAAAAACTCATTGCAGTTCACGTCCAGAAAACAGAGTCAGTGGTCGTTAAAACTTCCATGATGTATGACCATCTTCAAAAGAACTAAAACTCAAAGTCCTTAGTCTTATACTCTTCAGATACGTGTCCGGAAAATCATTTAGTAAAGTTTTTGATAAAAGTAGTGGGAAAAGCTCTCACTTTTTCAAATTCTTAGTTTCCACGCAGGCATCGAAAATATTTTGGCAAAATTCTAATTAGGCCTCGTCCACATTAACAAAGCTTTATTTTGAAAACGCTTCAGAATTGTTAAGGTTTACAGTCTCATTCACACAAAACAATAAGAAACGGACACGCTCATTTATCAGCGAATGAAGACAGCATAAAAACATTTCCAGATTAACCTTAGCTGTTGTAATGTGGTTATCATTCGCTGTCAATAATTTTAATGCGGTGCTTTAAACCATTGAAAAACTTTCTTAAACTGACAAAGAGAAAAAAAAAAAGAAAAAACGCAATTGAAACCTTGTCCATATATTTTGTAACTTGAGAGTTATAATTTCTCAGTTAATGTTACATTAAACGTTACTTGCGAAGAGCTTTTCGGTTGGTATTCTGTAGTGCAAATAAATAATCGATAAATTGACAAGATCCAACTCAAACAAACTAGACGTTCATTTTGTTTTCAGATATCGCGGGCGTTTGGTATTACGCATGCCTAGTAGAAGCAACGCGATGAATGCATGGAAATGTGAAAACGTCAAACGCTACTACTTGCATTTTTTTTATAAGAACAAACTTTATAAGAACACCCAGGCTGAGATTTTCCCAAAAATTAAGAACAACTGCTAAGAACAATCACCAGGCTGAAATTTTGCCGGATCAGAGAAATTTAAGAAAATTGATTCAATCCTTGTATACAGATTGAGGTGTAAATGATTAACAAAGGCTTGTCAGAATCTAGCTTTGTAATCGCCATCAACAAGCAAGCTCGTCACGTCTACGAACGCTGTATTGACAGTTTCAACAGATATTTCTTAATGCCATTTTACATGTATTGCTCCAGGCAACTAATTCACTGTTTAAAAATATCAAGAGGTAAGAGCAATTTAAGAACAAACTCAGGCTGAAATCGCCAAAAATCTAAGAACAGTCCAGGCTTGGCTGAAAGTGACAGGTTCTTATAAAAAAAGTGTGTATGGAGGCAGATCTTTCGGTGCTGTTTTGGCCAAATAAAAATTGAATATTTTGAATAGTATATTAGTGTAACCTTTATGTAAATTCTGCAAAGTGTTTTTTGCACTTTTTGATATCTGATTAAGTGATTTTGCGACACTTTTGTTGCAAACCATGCTATGTGAGTCTAACCGGTTAGGCTATTTAGTGCAAGCGTGTTAATTTCAAATTTGTGACGAAACAAATCTAATCATTAGTTAACTCTGTAAACTTTTTATAAGAGCGCGCAAGATTCTTGTTTCAGATGTTAAATCGAAAATGGAGAAAAAAATGGTTGTACTACTTTTTCTTACTTTTCTAATCAACTCAAGCATTGGTTCCTACAAAGGTAAGGAGGAAAAAGAAAGTTAACGGAAAACGATAACTATGGATATTACAATCAAACTATTCGGCAACTAAAACTAAAGTCGCTTAACGCTTTTCATTTATTCGGTCCGATAGTCAGTTCTTCAATGGAACACACATGTTTTCAAAATTGGTTCTGGCCAGAATGGCCCCGCACATGGATCAGAGCCGCTCGACCAAAGCACGGGAATGTGGAGAGTTTTGACCGGAAAAATGTACGCGTGCTTTGGTCTTTTCCATCAAGAGTAATCAGTTGTCAAGAACGGACAAACGCAAAACGATCCTTGTAAAACGAGCAATCCTAAAAACAAACGTTGAAACAAATTAAATTGAGATTGTAAAATTTTACTCCCAATTTTACTTTTATCTGACGTTACCATTTTCATTGGTGTCACTGATTTTTACGATTGCTTATATTTGTTGGAACAGCAAGCTCACAGGACATAGCTGGAATGACTTTGAAACCCCGAACGGTGCGAGCATTCAATTGAAAACAGCAACTCGAATGATTATGCAAGTTCCGAGTCCAAATTTGGTCAAAGATCCCCTTTTATGGCCGCCAAAAAAATTTGCGAAAAAGCCGGCTTTGCTAGATAAACGTGGCCGGATAACTCATCACAGCATAGGTTCAGCTTGAACCAATGCTAATAAAAAAGAATTCGCACTAACAATCGATGTTGAGGAAAAGTCTGGTCGAATATGTAGCCAGAAATTGGGGACCTGTTTGAGCTGGTGAAAATTGGAGTATTTAGCCGTAAGTCAGCGCGCGGACCGTAAAATGAAAAACCAATTAAAATACCGACACCATCTAAGTCAAGTATTTCTTTAAATCAACTTCGTGCGCATGGACTGGAGAAATATTACCAAATTTATGCACGCTGTGCCGGTTTTGAGTTGTTTGAACTCTGTTAATACTCCACCATTCAAAATATGTAATATATTGCTAGAAGAAAGCGCGGACAGGTTTTGTAAACACTGTATTTTCTGTACGGCAGGAATGGAGGTATTTGATGAGTTCTAGATTGCTGGTAACTATGTTTAGGGAGATGATATATTTTTAAACTTAAAGTTAAGAAAAATGATCCTAGAAACAAAAAATCATTTTAATTTTTTTCCACCTATTTGAAAAAAAAAACAGACGGGGATTTTACTCCTTGTAAGGTGTCGTTTTATGATTAACAGTGAAAGGCGAAACAAACATGTGATAAACACATTGCAGTATGCTTAAAGTAGTAAATTTACAGCTCGTTATTGCACACAAACATATTTACGAGCAGGATAGAGTAAGTTGCATATCCGTGTCCTTTCTGTTCCTTCCTTCCAGCTCTAAAGCCTTCTTATATATAAGAAGTATATTACAAACGGGCTTCCAAAGAACGAAAGAACGTATGCGAGGGAGATCTGACTTGATTTAGGCAAACTGGCTACCTCAAAACTAGCAAAAAGATTTTTACATTTATTTCTTTGCATAACAACAATAACTGTTTTTTGATATGAGTTTAGTTACGGTAACATACATTATCATCGTGTCTTTGCTTCGCGAATGAAGATCTATGGGCCAGAGGTTGTCCACGTCGACTGCAACCACGCCCATTGCTGACAAGGTCAATCCCGGACGGGCAGGACTGGGATACCACGGTTACGGTGATATGTCTCAGAGATACTCCGTAAGGCAGGCTGAACACTTCCTGCTTCCGGCTAAGCTTGAACGTTTACTGACTGAGTATGACTGATGGGTTTTGACCATTCTCTGCTGTTGTTGTGCTTATTTCGTTTGGCGAAAATTTGAACTTCACGCCACGTCTTCGGGTGTATAAAGAACATTCAAGATAGAAATTTGAACAACGAGGGGTGTCGAATGATCTTTGCGAGCATTTGCAAGCATGCGAGCAGCGCGCTTAGCTTCGCGAGCACTAACAGTTGTCAATTTTTCTTGTGACCAGCGAGCACTAAAAAAATACCGAAGGCCAGAGAATCTGAGCATGCGGCGAGCACTTTCAAAAACTTTGCGAGCACGAGCAAGCGAGCATCCAGGTAATTTTTGCGAGCAGTTTAAGCAAAGGTAAAATCTCGCGAGCACTCCTTTATTGAATGGGGCCATTCGATACCCCTAATCAACTTCGGAAGGGACCTATTTTGACATGTTGAATAAATGAGTGAATGAAAGAAAGAACGGATGAACGATTGAATGAATGAATAAATGAATATACAAATAAATGAATGAAAAAGTGAATGAACGAGTGAAGGAAAGTTAAAAAAGAACGAATGCGTCTCCGTGACTAAAAACAAAGTTAGCTTCGGGCATGAGTTCAGCCGAAGTGATAATTAAGATATAATTTAAAATTAATGCGCCCGATAACCTTTGATAAGTCTTCGTGGATAAATCAGGCTCTCGCTAATTGGCAAAAGTGACGTCTACTAATTTAAGTAACTGAAGTAGCTTTGTAACTTCTTTCACGGATTTGGTGTGTGCAACTGGACGTTTCAAAACTGTTTTGTTACACAATGATCTTACTTAACACAATCTGGGGTCTACCCTTCTTCATTCTGTTCATCCAAAACAATATAATAGCAGGTAAGAACTGTCTGAAAACTTAAAATGTTTTCTTAAAATTTAAATTTTATTTCAAAGAGAAACTTGTCAACAAAGTATTATGTGCCGGCAATCTCGCGCGGAACTTTATTGCATAAACAGACGATACTCTATCCAAAAATCAGTATGAAAAAAAATCATTAGCAGAATTGAAAAACTGATGAAAAAAGTTAAGTTTTGAGTTTCGATTGATTTCTATCAATGCTTTATTTATCTTTATCCGAATAGTTTCTTTGCCGTTGAATTACCAGAAACAGCCGCAAATCTTTTGAAACCAAAACTTTCTTGCCACAAGGAGAAGGCTCGGCCTCAGGAGAGGCGGAACTCGTGATCCAAAGCTCCTGCTTACAGCTTTGGTGTTGAGCGTCCGCCTACACAGCTCAGAAATGTTTCAAAACTCAATTTGACAAGATCAGATAATGTTTTTCAGAAGATCAAAAAAGAGGATAAGCTAACATACCGTACTTGACATATACTAAAAAGTATTGTAAAAAGTATTGACTCATAAAAACTAAACGGAAAAGCTAATGGAGGCTAGAACTTCATTCCTTCCCTCTTCACGCCGTCTAAAATCAATATCTATTTTATTGTGTAAATACATGCTTTTTTTAAAGAACCAGTAACTTTCGGCTCAGCCTGGGCTATTCTTAAATTTTTGGCGATTTCAGCACCAAATTTTTCTTAAATTGTTTTTATTTTCTGGTAATTCCACTCGGAACAATAAAACGACGCTAAGAAACACACGTTTGCTAGTATTTTATACTGCTGTACTGATGCGAAAAAGCTTAACACTGTGTATACATTGTTCGCGAACGCCACGAGCTTGCTTATCATTCTTCCAGCGCTCGATGACCCAGCTTATGATAACAGATCTTTTATACATTTACATCTCATTCTGTGTACAAGAATTAAATAAACTTTCTTAAATTTTTCCGATTAAAATTTCAGCCTGGTGATTGTTCTCAGCTTGTTCTTAATCTGTCTTAACTTTTGGGCCAATCTCAGCCTGGGTGTTCTTAGAAAGTTTGTTCTTATAAAAGAAAGCGTGTAGCAGGTTGACATCTGATTGAAATTGTGATTCCTACTTCTAATATATTCTATAATAGCATCCTGTAAGGTTTTGATTTATTCTAGAATAAAACTATTTATCATTCTAATTAGCTTTGGTATTTTTACAAGTAAATTAGTTTTAAAAAACTTAAATCTACCCAACAGCTTCGGACTGTCATACAGAGCCGATCGGTTTGGCACGTGAGGATGTTATAGCCGATGATTGGTTCTCGTCGACTTCCGCAAGCGTCTACGAAGCGAAAGAAGCCCGGATGAACCGTCGTGGCTGGACAACAACAGACCTCGCATCCTCCCTGAAGATCAAGCTTTACAACCCATATTTCATCTGTGGCATTGGAACGCGAGGCAGCCGTGATCATACAGACAATTGGGTTAAATCGTACAAAGCGGACTTCTACTCAGACTCGGAGTGCACAAAAAAAGTGGTAAGTAGTGAAAAAATCCAAAACATTTGATGGCCCTGTAGACAAAAATGTTAAAACCTACTGAAAAAAGATGGCATCTACTGCGAAATTTAACGCGTTCCTATATTAGAAGTTATTTTTCCTTTAGGAACGTCTGCGCTTTGGACGGCTTTGGAGCGTTCTCTACTTTTACAGAATCTTAAACCGGAACAGCTTAAAAGTGGTCTTTATCATAATGTTTGGGGTTTTTTTGTTTTCAATATCTAAGTTTTTTTTTTTTATCAAAATCTAACGTGAAATAGTGTTTATTTTGCACGATATTTAGCAAGCGGTTCTGCGATGCGTTTTATTCTTTTAACTAATTCAGGTATTTTCTACATTGTAGAAAACGTTTTCGCTAGGTGGAAACGCGAACAATAATCAAATTGTGGTTCATGCTCTGGACACGCACCCAATTGCAAAGTGTTTGATGATTACACCGACCTCAGTGAATGTGAGAACCGCCATGCGCGTGGAGTTGTATGGTCACCGGAAAGGTACGATAGTCCGGGCTCGTTTTAGTCACACGCTCAAATGAAACAACGCCATTTGATTATGGATTCTATTTTGCGTACAAAAAGGCGCATACTTTTTACACGAGGTACCACGAGTCAACTTTTGGGTTTCATTTATTTTTCCTTTTTCTTTTTTTTTCTTCATGTCGCGATTAGCGATTCGGTCCAGTGACTGCCATATTTGGGATTTGTCCCCGGTCCCACGCGGTTAGTGCCCCTTAATGGCTTCAAGGGCTAAAATAACTGAATGCAACCGTGCTTCAGTCTCAACTCGTACCACGAGTAAAGGCTTAATGAGCCTCTTGATTTTATAAGAACGGTTTTATAAGAATAACGAGGTCAAGTTTGCCTAGAAGCTGAGAACAAGCTGAGAATAATTGAGGCTTGGCTTCAAATGCAGATGTAAATGCAAAATTTTTTATTGCAAAACACAACTCATTACGTCATTAGTGGCATTTAATGCAGGTCTTTCTGCAGTTAGAAACATTGACTGAGCGGAGAAGAAAATCAAAAACTGTGCGGCAAGCGTTTTGAGGCAGTGCCGAAGCGTCTAATTGACATGATGGGAACCAGAACAGTTCTAAGAACAATTTGAGAACAGTTAAAGCTCAATTTGTGCCAAAATGTAAGAACGAGCCCCGGCCAAAATGCACTGGCTCTTTTAAAAAACCCGGAACGCTTCTTGGGGTATCTTGGTATGCTCTACCATACCGTACCACGCTATGCCTGTCCCATCCCACCCCATCCCATCCCATCCCATCCCATCCCATCCCATAATATAACGTTAACGGACCATAACATACCATGCCATGTCATGCTATTCCATCCAATCCCATACTATCATAACATACCAAACTATAGCAACCACAAGCATACCATACCACCCCACGCCATATACCATACATTACATTACAATGCAATACAATAAAATACAATACAACACAACACAACACGACACAACACAACATAACATAACACAACACTACACAACACAACACAATACAATAAAATACAATGCAATACAATACAATACAACACAACACAACATAACACAACACTACACAACACAACACAACACAACACAACACAACACAACACAACACAACACAACACAACACAATACAATACAATACAATAAAATACTAACCAGGGGAAACCAACTGCAGCAGTTTTCAAGAAACATGAGAGTGGGAAGAAACGAAAGTACCAACAAATAGTGTTAGAAGTCGAGATGGGCTCCTTTTCGGAACCAACGGCGGAGTGGGCGAGGAATGCAAAATGTTCATGAAAACATTTAGCGGAGAAATTGGCAGAGAAAATAGTCGAAGGATGTCCATTTGTTATTAACTGGCTAAGGACCAAGCGTTCTTTTGAAATTTTAAAGTCAGTAGTCACTTGCATCAGCGGATCTCGACAGCCTTTATATAGAAATGAAGTTAAAGAGGATTTTAAAGTGAATTGTACAGCAGCCGACTTGCTTCAGCGGACTTTTGTCGTTTTGAGGGCTACACATTTTATATTAGCTGGCTACATAAGGACCTGGACTTTCTTCCAAAATTTTAAAAGTGTCGAATTTCGAGAATTAGTAGGATTTCCATAAATATTAGCTTTCGGATTGTTCAGAGGTTCTCCAATGTTTTAAACACTTAGCGTTTTGACTTTTTGACAAAGGGTTACAACGTTTTATCTTAAATTCTTATTCTTATAACTATCATTTGTTAAGCAGTATTTATATAGCGTTGAGATAATAAAGTTTCCCCATACAATACAATACAATTCAATTCAATATAATACAATACAATACAATTCAATACAATACATACAATACAATACAATACAATACAATACCACAAAATACAATACAATACAACAAAATAAAATGCAATGCAATACAATACAATAGAATACAATACAGTACAATACAATGAAGAATAAAACAAACTGCAATACGACAATATACGTTACCATACCAGACCATACCACACCATACCATACAGTACCAAACAAAAAGATGAAATTAAACATAACATAACATACCACATATTACACTAGAATACAATATAACACATAACAAAATACTTCAGACGCTGGGAAGCTAGAGTTTGTTCACATTATGGAACTTTTTCTAATAAAAAAAAATTGACCCACAGATGAGAACGCAGATTGCAAGCTAAAAGGCAGGTCGTATAGTTGCAAGTGCAAGCCCGGAACCTTCATCCAGCCGGACCGCATCTCCTGCATGACCAAGAACAGTGAGTTAATTCTTTTGTCGAAATGCAATGTAGTTGGCCTTCAAGCAACAATCAGCAGGGTCGTAGTCTGGATTTTCCCTTGGTGAGGGAGGTTTGGGGAAATGATATTTTTTACGAAAATGCTCACTTCTACTGAACAGACTGGGACATACTAGTGAGTGTTATACAGAGACACAACACAAGGGGGAGGGGGGCGTTAGCCAGAGGGGGCCCGCCCCCCTGGACAGTCCATAGAGTTTGCACAACCATCATCAGCCCAAGATTGGTCTTGGTTATAACTGTTTGATAGCTTATAACGGGTAGTTATTTCTTATTTATATTTTAGTCTCTAGGCTTTGAAGCCAAAGGTTTTGTATGAGGGTCTGTATAGGGTTCTTAGATTACATAAATATCAAACCTTTGCGCGGGCAAAGCTTTAGCCATAAAAACAGGATAACCGAAATTTTTCAAAAGACAATCACAACGTGGACGCAGAATAGCGGCCTCTTCGGCTCTATATTTGTAGTTGTGTGCGATAACAAGGGAAAATTCCAGCCCGTATAGGTCTTTTATTAAGCTTAAGCTTGCTTTAGCTAACATTTCCTAAATCAACCGTGCTGAAGATTCGACCAGCCTTAAACGTTTGAATAGGGCTGAAAATCTCCATGTAGTCGGGCCCTTAGCTTGCGAACTCTGAAAACAATGGGTCGTATGGAGAGAGGCGAGAGAAAAAAAGAGAGAGAAAAAAGAGATAAAAGAGAGAGAGAGAGACAAACAGACAGACAGATAAACAGACAGACAGACATATAAACAAACAGACAGAGATAGAGAGACAGAAACAGAGACAGAGAAACAGAGACACGCCGGCAGACGGACAGAGACAGAAACAGAGACAGTGACAGATAGACAAAAAGACAGAGACAGAGAAGAAAGACAGACACAGAGAGAGACACACACACAAACAGAGAGAGAACTACATGTAGGTGGCCTGGGCTATGGGGAGCTGAGGGGAGGTGCGTTAGTTTAAGTTTTGCAATAATTGAGATTGGAGTTTTTTACAAATCAAAAGTCGAAATGATGTTTCGGTAAAGATTCTACATGAAAAAAACATAAAAAAACAGAAAGTTTTATTTATAAGTCTGTATATATGAAAAAGATGATCAATTATTTTAAATGATTTAAAAATTATTGAGAACCTTTCGTGCTGAAACCAAATTGAATTTAATTTCACCTACTGTTTTTAAAAAATCTTGTTCTTTTTTTCAGATCTGGATACAAAATTCTGGATTAAAGTGGCAGCGAACGCTTACCAAAAGAAAAAACTTGTGTCTTACGGAAGCGATGAGTACGAATTTGAGAGGACAGGGAGTAACAAGACATCTTGGATCTACAACTCAGAGGGCAGCATTATTGCGGATGGAATCTCTTTGAACAAGGACCGTTTAACGGCAAATACCACTGTTGGTTATAAGGTTCCCTCCAAGGGAGACGACTTGTTACTGTTCGGTAAGCTCTCGCCTCAGTTTACCGGTTCTCTTTTGCTCAAAAGCCAACTAGAGTCTTTCTGAAAGAAGTTGCGTGGGACGATGAAAGTATCTATGGACTGTAAATACATTAGCATGTCGCGCTGTCCATACAGAAATTGCCGTGCTGACTCATTTAATTAATACAAATGGTTATTAATCAGTGCATTAAGATTAATATCCAGATAATTTTCCAGATAAACTGAGCAATGCAGCACAACACCATAGCCTATTTCCGAATTGCGCTCCGCTGCCGACAAACAAAAGCATCGAGTCGAGGCCAAGTTCTCAAAAATACAACAAAACTATGAAAAGTGAGCACTTGTCCTGTACTTGAAGGCTTTGTTTGTTAGCGGTGGAGCTTAATTCGGAAACGGGCTATTGAAACTTACAGTACTACTACTACTACTACTACTAATAATAATAATAATAACATTATGATAATGATAAAAACAGTAATACGAGTATTAACAATAATAATAACTACAACAACAACAACAACAATAATAATAATAATAATAATAATA
>JAOBRG010388668.1:0-25122 GCA_027574985.1 Umimayanthus nakama | reverse complement strand
TCCGTTTTACAGAGTTTATATGGAGCTTCGTGCTTCCGTCTCCGCTTCCGTCTCCGTCGCTAGTGTGAACCAAGCTTTATGGGTCAGGCCTGCATCAACACACAAGATTGTAGAGGCAGAAGCAAGTTTTGAAGGTTTCATGTGCATGCTACGTAGCTCGTTTTAACAGGATGTAACGAGCTTCCGAGTGCTTTCAATTTTGCACTTGTTCTCATTATGCCAGTGAAAACCAGGCCTTTCCAACGACTATACAAAAACAAGGCGACTAACCTTCGGCAAATGCTGCAGCCATAAGAGGTAGATTCTTCCATTCTGCAGCTTTGTACAGCAACTGAACGGAAAAGGGTTAACATCTGTCAGAATTTTAAGCACACACACACGCCCAGACAAGCGCAGACATACACGGGAAGACAGACAGACACAAACCCTTGTGTATGTGTGTGTAGGGGGGCAAGAAGATTTGGTAAATGTAATAAGTTTCTTCCCCTACTGATAAACAAAGTCGACATTTTCCAGTTGAAAAGTGCTGCAAAATCTATTGTCTATAAAATCAAGCGTGAGTATTTTCTTGCTGTTGTAGGAAATTTGTTTCCAAAATTTTCCTATTTCTCACCCTGCTTTAAGTCAAGTGGTCTGGCACCAAATTTAAATAAGGAAAAACGCAGAGAGTTTTACATGTATTATTGGTTGCTTTATAAATTTCTGTATTGTCAGCTTCCGACACTATCTAAAGCTACTAGGGGAATTCTCAGCTAAGAATTTACCTTGCTAGGTTGTAAATGTTTTAACACCTCAATGGCTTTCTCCCGCTCCTCCTCCAAGTGTTCTAAGTCATCTTCCTCTGTGTGACTTCCCTCGTCTTCCCTGTCTGGAATGGCAACAGAGTCCCTCTTGATTGACAGTCCGTGTTCTAATGAGTCTGTCGACTCTGTTCTGTCCCTTGAACCGGAACTCTCGCCAATGCTTCCTTCAAAGGATGATTTTGACGAGGAGTGCAAACTGAAAGAGTCGTGTTCCTCCTCAGCAAGAGGCGGTTTAGGAGACAAGGATTGGCTGTCACCTTCAGTCTCGCCTGTCGTCTCCACCTTTAGCAACATAGCTTGAAGTACTTCATCATCACTGCCACTTATTATTTCACTCACAAGTGAGTTCAACCGAACTCTACCTGGCGGCTGTTCAGCTGCCTCCCTGTCAGGTCCACTGCGTAACTCTCTAGTTCCATTTGACTCAGGATTAGTGTTCGTATCGATTTCAGAGCAGTGATCATCTTCCTGTCTTGCTAAATCCGTTGCAGCTGTTGTGTTTAAAGCCTTGTCCATCTTGTGTCCGGAACTTTTTCTTTTTTCTTTCTTTCTTGTCTTTTGAAGGAAACTCGGTTTTACAGCTCCCTTGCGTTTAAACAACTTGCTAACCTTAGATTCCGATAAAGAATTTTTCTTTTCGTGATAGACCTTCATAACAGCAAGGTTTTTGATAAGGTTTCTGTCAAGTCTTCTAAAAGTTCTTAAAAACAGCTCCAGAGAAACAAACTGACGTTGAACATACTTCGACTTGATCCAAGCTTCTTTCTCTAACCTGCAAGGCCAAAACAATGATATGAATGATTTGCCACTATAATTCAAACCAATGACCAAAGGCAAATGGGTATAGTAAGAAAAATAATTATGTTACCCAACCTACATTGCAAACAAACTTAGTCGCACACTCGGAGTGAATCAAATGTATATTTAAAGTTTCTTGGGGTGCAACGAACAGTCGGATAATTCTATTCAGTTTTTCAGGTGCATAAGCAACTGGAAAATACAAAAGGTAATAATAAGATTGTAACAATGAAATAACATCCCGTGTTCTTCAAAAAGTTAACACCATTACAAAACAATAACATAAACAAGGTAAAATGTTTGACAACCACAATAAAGTTTACACAAGCTTAGCGTTCATCATCGGAACCTAACTTTTTGGAGAAAGGATTTACATGACTACTGAGAAAATATTCTTAGCAGAAGTGGCTTGTAAATATCTACATCCATGATCATATTTCAAACAACTCCACAGTATATATCATCTCACCTACAAAATCACTTAACACAGATTAGTATTGTCCTCCTGAACAGGTGACTCTATTACCCAAACGTTAATAAAATAATCAAACAAGCGTAATCAAACGAAACGTTTGGTCAAATTCAATGTATTTCTTATCCAATCCTTTATCACCAACCAAAGATCTATTTCTTATTCAAATATTGATGAAATAAATTGAAAATATTTTGTCCAAACACTAATTTTCTTCCAACTGTAACCACACAAAAGTAGGCTATTTGTTTACGCTGTGATTCCGTTATCAAACCGTAATCAGAGAAATCGTGGATTCCCTTCTCAAAACCTAATCAGAAAAATCGTGGATTCCCTTCTCAAAACCTATTCAGAGAAATCGTGGATTCCCATATCAAAATTGCGAATTCCCTTATCAAACCGTAATCAGAAAAACCGTGGATTCCCTTATCAAACTGTTATCGGAGAAATCGTGGATTCCCTTATCAAACCGTAATCAGAGAAACCGTGGATTCCCATATCAAACCGTAGTCAGAGAAATCGCGAATTCCCTTATCAAACCGTAATCAGAGAAATCGTGGATTCCTTTATCAAACCTTAATCAGAAAAACCGTGGATTCCCTTATCAAACCGTAATCAGAGAAATCGCGAATTCCCTTATCAACCGTAATCAGAGAAACCGTAGATTCCTTTATCAAATATTAATCAGAAAAACCGTGGATTCCCTTTTTAAACCGTAATCAGAAAAACCGTGGATTCCCTTATCATACCGTAACCAGAGAAATCGTGGATTCCCTTATCAAACCTTAATCAGAGAAGTCGTGGACTCCTTTATCAAACCTTAATCAGAGAAATGCTGGATTCCCTTATCAAACCATAAACAGAGAAACCGTGGATTCCCTTATCAAACCGTAATCAGAGTAATCATGGATTCCTTTATCAAACTGTAAACAAAGAACCACACATTTCTTGTTCAAACAATGTTGTACAGTTTTGCCAAAACTATACTAAATCAAACAAATGGTAGATTTCTTGTCAAATAAATGCTGAGTGTCTTGCCAAAACATTAATTATTGAATCAAGCAAATTTAGGATTCATTGGCTTACAAACGCTAAATGTCTGCTAAAACTGTACAGAATCACACGCAAGATGGTTTTCTTGAGTCCACACGTTAATCAAACAAGTGTCTTCTCCTTGCCGACACTCTTCAAATAATCAAACAATGGTGAATTTCTTGAACTTGCCTGCTGCTGTGCTGCGTGGGTTTGACACTGGAACCAGTGTTGGCTTCATAGATGTTATTGATCAAATCATTCCCCAGTTCAGACATTAACTGAAGTGAAATTTTAAAAACAAACGACAGTGAGACACCTGTGTGTTCATTTACTTAGACTCTGAGGATGACTTCCACAAAGGTTGTCAAAAAGTCAGTCATAGCAAACAACAATCCTTCTTAGGACTACACCAACCCGGGCATTCAACAAACAACAAAATACTGACTCTCCAGGGTTCTAAATCAATTGTGCTTGCAAAACCAAAAGTTTCACTTCTGAATAGCACTTTCATTCTTCATCGACGATACAGCAAGAAAGGTCAGGTTTTTCCTTGAAAACATACATGCCGTAAATAATAATAGTTAAATCGTACGTTCAAATTGACTGAAATATACCCGCATAAAGTACATGTAATTTACTGCTTGCAAACAGCCGGCAACATTTTGGGTTATGGAAAACAACATACATAATAAGGCATATTTTATTTACGTTATTTTGAAACCTGGAGTAACACATGTATCATCTCTAAAAAGATTTGTGCTTCTTATGAGTTTACTCCAACACCAAAGAGTAACTGCTCAACTTTCTACATATCCTAAACATCATCGACCCTCGGCTCTCTATCCTTTATGACAAAAATACAGTACACACTTAAGATAAAAACAGAACAATACAGTGCTCGCATTAGAAACCCAGTCCCGGTTGATCAAAAGCTCGATAATCTATATCTAACGGACAACATCTGTTGATTTGTCATCAAGTTTCAATCAATAATCAGTTCATCATAGATCTTTTCATCAAATAAACTGGCGTGTAATAAACTAGACACTTATACACTGTAGGTGTATTATAGAAAAAAACCGTCGTAGTTCTTTTACATCGGCAGCTTATTCTATTTTATGAACCACTGGTGCTGAATGACCATGCCCAGTTCGTGCCCGGAATTTACAGGTGTCAACACTCTGCACGTACCTTGAACTGCTCTGGTTCCCAGGCGTCAAGTGTTAAGGATCTGACTTTAGACAGGTGCACGCCTAAACTCCTACAATAAAAACACAAACATTGAAAAATCTTTTAAATGAAAGAATACTTAATATTAACTTCTCATTTTGATCCAACCCCTTTGCTTAGCCATTGGTGGAGTAACTATTAAATATGTTTTTTTATCAGTTTATTACTGTTCTTCTTATTTTTGCCTTGTTGTTGTTATTATTATTGTTATTATTATTATTTTTATTAATATTAATAATAGTAGCAGTAGAACTAGTTGCAGCAGCAGTAGCACAAGTAGTAGCAGTAGTAGCAGTAGCAGTATTTTTAAAGAGGAGATTTATTAGCTTTCCCATTAAAACTGTACGTTGTACATAGATCTATCTGGTAGTTATCATTTTCTTGAAGTATCAAGGAACAAACAGATATTATACAACACAACTTGAATTGATGAACGAATCTTGCGGGATAGAGCGTCACAACTACACGAATTCCTCACAAACCTGTGAATTCCCGAGCACTCAATACACAGCACAATTCCCAAGTTAATGCTGGCCCACTTTGGATCTGTGTGTCCACAGTCACAACATCTACCATTCCCTGGAATTGTCCTCAGTAGCGACAATATGCTGTGTGTGAAGAAACAACCAAATGAAAAACGAGCAAGAAAAACTATATAAATCATGGAAAGCGTGACTCTTTTAGGAGATTTCACACCACTGAAGACACGACCTTCGTTCTTATTACAGTAGTTTAAATAGTCAAAAGGTTTTAGTTACTGCATCACAAAAAAACTTGTGGTACACCACCTACTTACTCTATTACCTAGCTTTAGTTAAACAAAGAAATTAGTTGAGGTAAGTTTCAAATAAATATCTTATGATTATTCATAACCCAGGTAAGGTTAGTAACAAATTCATCTTTGCAATGATTAAACGAACTCTTCTGTGTCAACATTAAAGGAACAAATTAAAGCATAAAACTTGATATCAACTTACTAGTGAAGTGGAAAATACCATAAGGTTAAAAAAACTGTCAGCCATAGCACTAAGTATCACCAACGGATTTAAGCCTACACTACACACATACTGTACACATAATCTATAACACAATGTACTTTACGCAACTAGGGCGGCAACATCGACGAGAACACTACGAAACAACAGAGTTAATTACAAAATACAATGACTTCACGTGGGAATGCAACCAGATGGCATCATTTCCACCGTCTTCCTCAGAAAACAGAACGTGAAAAGCTTCATTTTGTGGTTTTCAGAGAGCGTGGACAACAAAACATGAATCATTTCAATCTTCTTCAATCCTCACGCGGCTTGTTCCGTTAAGTCCAAAAAACACACTACCCACATACACATTCACTAACAAAAAACACAAATCAAGTTGTGGCAGATTGCAAATGATAGGGAAAATCATTTGTCTGTGTTTACCTTGGAGGTCGTCTTACGATTCCTTCCAGTGACTCCTCACTCTTACTTCTCCTCTTCACTTCCGCAGGTGAGTCCTTTGACAAACGGTTGTGATATGTTATTTCACTTTAACATTATTCCACGAACGTGCGTTGGATAAGAGTTTCTAGATAGATTTCATATGCCATGATACACACATGTAGATGTATACGGTAAGTATGTAGCTACAAGTAGTTGTAACGACGTACATGAACATAATTGATTGTATTAACACCACCCAACCAAGTACACGTAACTGTTATGGTAAACTCACCCCACCGGTCTCCGAGCTATCTTCTTTACTTTCTGAGAAAGCCTTCTTGATGCAAACCTTTGAAACATAGACTTGCTCTTACTGCATGATTCATTTGCAGCAGAAATGTGAACATACAGCAAACAATAAGTCTTGCCTTTGATTTGAGAATAAAACCTGACTGTCCTGCCAGACCCCCTTGTGTCTCAGGTCAAAACCTACTCTATATAAAGTTGGTTACGGCTATGTACACGTATGGGGACAAAGTTTTCTCCATTGCTGACCCTAGACTCTGAAATGAGCTTTCTCTCTAAACATGAAAGGCTCCACATGTCAATACGTTCGAGGGCCATTTGAAGATACTATAATTCAGTTAAGCTTATACTCAGCTTCCTCGTTTCTAGCTAGCTCTTAAACTTCTTCTACTTCTGCAACTACAAGCAAGTTGTCTCAGAATTGGAAAAGGGTACATAATACAGTTGTAGCATTATAAAATACTGTGACCAATTAGTCCAATAGCTCTAAATATAGAACTTATACATGTATTGTTATTGCTCTACATGTATTGTTGTTATCACTGTCATTTTTTTCACCAATATATTATTCTGATTACTATTATTGTGTTAACTATTAGTATTGTTTTTATTATTATTATTATTATTATTATTATTATTATTAATATTAATATTATCATCATCATCATCATCATCATTGTGATTAGCCTGTTTTTAGTCTCAAGTTACCTGCATGGCCTCGATCCACTCTTGCCTAAGAAAATCAGAATCAGCTTGAAGATACCAAGACCTGCAGAACAAAACTGACATTTGATCGGGACTGATATACATGTAGCATGGTTTATCTATCAACCAACAAAATCTTTATTTTTGTGCACTTAACATGGTCAGGATAATCTAAGATCAGCCAGTACTAAGTTCCAGTATTCACAGTTCACATATTCAAAATGATGACGATCTGTTGACTAGTCTATCTGTTTCAACCTAAGATTTGTCTGATCACACTACTAGTTTCTTAAAATGCTTTTTTTTTCTGAACATAATTTTATTTAATTTACAGCATGCATTTTGTAAGGGCAAAGGCCCTTATCAACAGAAAGGCAATTGAACATTTATCAACTAAATCCAAGTACTTAAAGTTTGTACGACGTGTATGAAGACAATTGAGGGCAATCCGTATATTGCAGTAAAGGAACAGTGGTTGGTTTGGTTCGCTTTAAGTACAAGTACTCACATTGTTTTCACCCTCATCTATATAAATTTTGACTCCATGAACTGCTAAACTCCTTGCTGTCCGTTGATTTTTTATTTTTTACAAGGGATAGGGTGGTAAAAGATGTAGGGCAGTAGATGTTTGCCGCTCAAAACGCGTTTTAATGTTGTAAGCAGTTGTTACGGCGTTCTGTCCAGTTGGCTGTCACGACTGCTCAAACACGGTAAGTATCGTCTTTATAAATGTTTTCTGAGCAAACTCCATTTCAAAAGCCCCCAGGCAAGCATCAAGCTTGAACTGTGAGAGGCAGAAACTCCTAATGATTGGGATGCCGAAAGTTTGTGTAGCGAAAGATGGCAGACTACGAGTGAAAACATCTTTCTGGACCTTCTGGCTTTGCAGATGGATTCTAACACCTACTAAGGCAGTTTTGGGAATTTTGACATCCAAAAATGACAAAGAGCGCCATATTTTGCCAGTAGGTCCGGGCACATCTGTAAAACAGAGATGGGCGGACCTCTATTTCGCCGTTATGCTAGGATTACTATACATATACCAAGATTTCCTATCGGGCACAAACAAGGAAACAGTGGGTTTGCCAAACTTGCTCTAATCAGAAGACTGTAACTTGGTCAGCGAAGAGTTCAACGGTGTTCACTGCCACCAGCGCCAAGTGTAGGAATTGTGAACTGCTAGTTTTAAAGATTTATAGTGCGTCTTTTTGGTGTTGTGATTATCTAGAGGTGTAAGACATTCATTTCTAGTTTTGATACAAATCAAACCATGAAATCCGATGGAAATCAAGGATTTCTGCTGGTGTATTGGATGTAGAAATGGAACCAGGTTATAGGCTGACAAAATCACCGATTCACTGATAGCTTGTTTATTAATTTGAAAATGGTGCAAGTTTTCTTAAAAGAGTTCATGTATCGAATATACACTGTGAGGTTGCAATTTTTTGTTAGTGTACGAACAATCTGGAAAACTTACTTGGTTGGTGAGACAAGCTCAAAGCAGAATCTTCTATCCAAATCATCTGTGTTTTTCATCTGGCACAGCCGTAAATCCTCGGCAAGAACTGTTAAATCATCCTGAAAAAGAATTGAAAGTCTAAAGTAGTACAGGCAACCAAGTCAGATTTTCGTATTGATGGCACAGAGGTCGAGTTTTTACATGTACACATCTCTTGTAATTTGCATTCTACGGGTTTCAAACTCCGAACAGACATCGAGTGTTGTGTCCTTCAGCAAGGCAATTTTATTCTGTTGCTTCAGTCAACTCATGTGTGTAAATCTCATGAGCACCAGAAACTGCTGGGGGCCGACTAACCTACGATGGTTTGGTGTCCTGTCCAGGAAGTCACACTTTACACTACAGAAAGCAGAGATAAGTGAACGTTAGGGTGACGAGCCGCTTGGCTCTGGAAAGGATTTAGCTTCTGAGTTTCAAGGACGTTCCAAGGCTGGAAATTAAAAACTTTCCCAGGAATTTCAAGGGCCATGGCAACTCTCTTTAAGGAATTTCATCCATTTCTGCAAAGTTATCTTAATGAAGCATTGTAAATAAAGAAACACGAAAGCCTACAAACTTTAACAGATTTATAAAACTTTCCAGAAGTCACAGAATGCAAGAGAAGCATAACCTGCAGAGCAGATGATGGCCACTTTTATTACATAGACTTCTGTGCTCTGACTGCACCTGACAGTGAAAAACTCTGAGAAGCCTATGCTCACTGATTCAAAACACAAGTTTTGGAGAGGCACAAAAATACTTACTCTGGACCTTTTGCGGTAACTCAGTTGATTGTTCTGGACAGTAAACCATCGTCTACAATTATAATTTAGTTAATACTTTTTACATGTACGTTAATAATGAAAACATTTACAAGTACATGTAATTTGGTTAAGACAATCAAGTATTTTTGGGAAGGGGTAAATCAGCACCTGCAATTTAACTAGTAATAAAACACTTGGAACACCGAAGAAAAAACATGGGTAATCTCTTTTATGTGCGAGGGGGGAAAGACGGGGGGAAGGGGGCAGGGGGAGAAGGCGGGAACTGGTCTTGGCTGTAAAACAGCGTCTATGTTGTCCCAAGGCTTTGAAGACACACTACATTCCCATGTCTCAAATTTCATACCTGCCAATATTTGAAACAGGACACTTTTATCATCGCTCTAAACACAACCAACCAACCAAACCCCACCCCTTTTCAACCCACAAACTGCTGCCCACCAAACCCTGCGGGCTAACAGGATGCTGAAAACCTGGGGAAACAGATCAACCATGTACTGCATGTACTCTCCACTGAAATATCCTCAAGTCATTCATGAATGCATAAAGTTTGAACTGATAAGAGAAATGTCTTTTCAATTCGCAAAAAAGACCCAGAAAAATACTTATTTATGTCTTAAATATCACATAAAAACATGGAATATTTACTGCCTAAAAATCCAGAAAATCAGGATGTCCCGATTTCTGAAGGTTTTGAAAATTTAAAAATAACAATAACATCGTTTGGCACGATGATCTTCATGTTTTGGAAGTTTGCTCTTGTATTGCTTGGAACTTTGTTAAAGAATGTCCAAGGATTGAAACAACTGACCAATGACAGCTCACCTGTGCCAGCTTTTAAATGCATTGCTACTTCTCTTGAATAAGTATCCTTCCATCACAATGCCGCTAAAAAATTATATTCATCATCATTGTAAATGATAGTTACTGTATCATACACACCTGTGAGCTATAACCCCACTTTCTACAAGATTTCGGGTCAAAGTAAAGGGACCAGCTACTGCACGGGTATAACCAAATGTTTGCGATTCATGGATTTCCATACTCTTCAAATGTAAAGTGCTCATGTACATTATCACAACTGACGTATTTCAGTTTGTGCTAAACCAATCAGACATCCAATAACCTAACCACAAATATGGGGTCAGAAATCAAGTACTAATTGCAAAATTATTTGACATAGTAAAACTCATCACTTCTGTTTTCACGTACAAATTCCATAGGAAATTACTTCAATCAATTTCTTCCATCTTTTTCACCCCTGTTAGAAATTTCTATAGTTATAATACTAGATTGGCTTCCATCCTCGTTTGCACTACCACCATCTTGCACAAACTATAGAATGTTTAGTTTAAAATTCCATGGCCCAAAAATTTGGAATTCCATTGACGAGCCACTCAAATCTTGCAGCATCTCAGTTTTCAAACCTCTTCATCAGCAAGTATTAAATAACTTTTTCCTCTTCGTAGCTCTCCTATTTACGCTGCCAGAAATATTTTTCTGTGTGTGTGTGCGTGTGTGTATGTACCTGCCTGCCTTACTGACCCTGTTATCACACCATATACCTACATAACTCTAAGCCAAGGTCATCCAACTTAGACAAGCCCTGATGTTTTTTTTGATGCCCTGTACCTTAATTTATTTTCTAAAATTGTTCTTTCACCCATTGTAATTTTTATATCAAATAAAAGAATTGTTTTTGAGGGCATTAAAAGCTTCAGAAACGGAGGAAATAGGTGATCTTCTTTACTAGAAATAATTATTATGAAGTTTACTTTAGTTTACAGAAAAATGTATTGTCTCGTCCTTTGTTAGTTTGTCCCCATTTTTTGCATGCAAAACCTTTTTAAAAATGTTAGTTAAAGTTTAAGGTGCTAAGTAGACCTTTACACAGACCCAACCTTAAAGAAATGTTTTAAAAGATTCTCTTTGCTCAAAGTAGCCACAGCACTGAGCTTTAGAGTCTTGCCTTCTTCCCTTCCACTTTTCCATCCCCTCCACATCCCACCATACACTCTGATAATTAACTTTTAACTTTTAAAAGACTTGAGAATAGATGTAAACTTGTACTGAATCATACTGTTTAATGACCAGGTATAAACAACAACTACTTGGCATGCACTCTCCCCACTCACTTGAAAGCTAACTTTGCGTGACAGTGACATCGTGCTGATCCTACCACACTCACAGACACAAGTGCATCCAAAGTTCACAGTAGGTTACTCACCTTGGGTCGTTTTCTTTTCTCTTTGTTAGTAACCCTGACTCTTCCTTTTTCTGAACCAATGTGTGCCTTTCCTCCATTTCCTTTGTGTGAGTTGTGAACTGTGAACTCAGTTGGAGAACCTGCGGTTTGTAGATTTAATATTAAACTATCATCAGAAAGATTTTAAACGCAAATAAACTACAGTTTCATATGAATTTACTTGATTTTGCAAAATTTATGAAACAAACATTTGGAAAATTAACTGAGTTAATGATGAACATCAAAACTTCCTTCAATATGCTTCTAGGACTTCTCAAGTTTTAAATGAGGTTGTCAAAGGACCCTTCATAATAGTGGTAGCGGGGTATGGGGATTTTAAAATTTGAACGGAGTGTTTTTTGTTTGGCACCCTACTAATACATTGTACAGGTAAGAAATTATATTGAGTTACCCGAAAAATTAATTACCAAAGATAAAATTTGGATGACCACTCCTGCAAATCCCCATACCACCTTCAGTAAATTATGAATGCTCCCTAACCAATACCAATATAATTATAATAATTAATAAAGATAGACTTGACAATCTACATGTAACTTTCATAAATTAAAAAAGGAATCAAAGAATTACACTGGCTCATATTTGAGTGTTTAACTCGCTGACCCACCGCAACTGAGTTAAAAACCCTATTGGGTTAAAGCTCTGCATTCTTAACAGAATGTGCCATTTCTTAAAAAGACATGTTGAAAACTACCTGAATTGTCAATAATTCGGTTTCCAACCCAAGTAGCATGAACAAATAATTATAGGCCTTAATTTTCAAAAATTCCTTGGAGGGGGCGTCATATGTACAAACACTCATGAACAGCATTTGGCATTCTTAACTTGGGGTCTATGTAATAACACACTGTCCACAGTACCTGCTGCTCGACCTCTTTCATATCTGAGTCCAACCCTTTCATCAGCTCAAAGCCTTGACTAAAATATGAGTACTGTGCATGCATGAATGTCAGAAGCTAGGGAGAAATGGAGATAGTAATTATCAGGATGTGTTCAAGATTTAAGCTTTTATTAGCTTTTATTAATAACTGATTTGCTACTCCCACTAACTCTATAATTATTCTATAACACTAGGTAAACCAAAGAGGCAGGGCTGTACACAGAAATACCAAAAACTTTTATGAAAGAAAATAAAATGAAGTAAACTGGAGATGGAGTCTGCCATAAAAGAAAATAAAATACAATTAGTAACAAATAAATGGAAGCCTTTCTTTAGCCCTTGAAGAAACTTAGAAAACTAAGAAAAAATAACCCCGCTTTCAATCTTACTATCTTTGCACCTTAAACTGACTTTATATGTAAATATTTTTTCGAAGTACCGGTAACTGTAAAATCCGTTAATGTTTTAGTTTATGATAAAAAGAATTTTGTAAAATTGAAAAGGAATATGTACCTATATAATAGGAAAAACTGTAAAATAGGCTACATGTTTGCAAATAAATGTGTAGACTGAGCTTGGCACTAAGTACCAAGTAAAACTTACCTTGTCTAAAACTACTATCCTTTTATGAGACTGTAAAATGTTAATCTGTGTGAAAGAACAAGAAAACTTTTAAATATTTATAATGCACATTAACTAAACTGATGGTCTCATACTCAAGAGCAAGGAAAAAGGGTAAAGGCGCAATTCACCTGGAATGAATAATCTAGTGATGTGTGGCTGAAGCAGGAATGCATGGCTGTCAGAATATTCTTGGCCTGGGAAATGGTGAAAATATAATGCTGGTTAGTAACTGTCTGACTTTCAAGTGCAACCTGAAATGTACAATTTGTCATAAGTAGTAACTATTACTAATAAGAATTTTCTTGAATAGAATTATATATAACAGTCTGAACAGTTAGTACTACTCTTATTATTATCATAATCATTATTGTTATTATTAATTTATTATTATTATTATTATTACTACTATTATTATTATTATTATTATTATTATTATCATTCATGATTGTTACTCAAATGGATACCTCTTCTGCTTCTGCTGGTTTACAGGTTTTGGGCAAGTGAGCATTTCTCATGTATGCACTGAAAAACAAAAAAATATATAATTACATTCAAAATGTATATATCAAAGATCTATGGTCTCCACAGATCCAGAATTCTAAAAAAGGGAGGGGGCAGAGCCAGCAAGACTAACTAAGAAAGGCCTAAAAAAGGCATGTTTACTCCAAACTAGATGTTTTTGATGAGTCTTTCTTATCAATAATTTCCAATGATGCTGATAGAGGAAGTGGTGTGGGGAGAGAGTGAGAGAGGAAGGGGCTGTCTGCCTCTCCCTCAGAGGTCTGTAAGGGCTTAAACTTGGTATCTACTCAAACAAAAAAAGTCTTGACCTGTTGCTAGACTGCTGAAATACAAAATAGACAGTTAACTAGTGTTTGATAATGATTAGAACAACTTGCGCAGTTGCAGTTTGCAAATATTATACTTCCAGATACAGAAGTTGATATTGTCTTTGGTTGCACCAACCAACAGCTCCTTTTGGTTTGGATTTGCACCAATTCACTGGACAACCTTTCTTAAAACACATGCACATGCACATACACACACACACCCCTAAATAAGCACACAGTCACACACCTCAAGTCGCATGTAGCAGAACTTACTTGTCCAAGTCATCACTAATCTTGTCAAACACTTTCTTGGTTTCTTTTACTTTCTTGATTTCACTGAAGAAAGAAACTCTCAGTAACTACCTGATTCACAACAAAACGTCTAGTAAAATATCAAATTGTTACATAATGAACACTTAAGCTTGGTATGTAATCTTATTTATCATTTACCTAAATAAATATTTAATGTTTATTTAATTTTCTGTTGAATTAATTTACATTATTTATACAGGTGGGTCTAATTTAGCTGGGGGTTGGATTAAACGGAGGCCTGTGCAACCAAAATTAAATTTTATATAATAATAATATCACCCTGTAATAATGTTAAAACAAATACCACAAACTTTAGTTTTTTTCTTGAACTTAATATTAAGTGCTGCTTCATGTCTTAGGCATTTGAGGGAAAAGTGCTCCACACTTTGCCCTGTTGCAACGATGCAAATATTTAGGGGAGGGGTTGGAAGGGCTACAGGTGCCCTCCCCCCCTTCTCTTTTTCTTGAGAGATTTTTTCATTATAAGAAAAACACTGACAGAAAAGAACATTCAAATGCCATTTTCTGGCTGCCTCTTTCCAGAATTACGGTCCCAGCCCTCACTTTCTAAATTTTCTGGATCCACACTTGGATCCACACCTGGATCCACACTTGGCAATGAAAAGAACTCTCAGCTGGTGTTTTGAAGGGGAAGACGTTACTTTATAAAAAAACCCTCAGTCACAATTAAATATTTCAGCACCAAGGCTACTCAGATCATCAAAAAGGATGCAGAGAAACTATTCTAAGCATACTCAACAAGCGGGGTGGGGTTCTAGTCTCACAGTGTTGAGCAACCAGGGACTGGGAGGGGTCCTGATCCTGCATTCACACTCTTTTTAAATAAAAGTCCTGCACCCCACTTTCTTTTTTACTTGCTATCCAACATTCCAAGCCCAACTTTGACAAATCCTACTATATTTCCCACAAGCAGTCTTGCAAATCCTGCACCTTTTAATTTGCAGTGAGATCCAGGATCCTGTGAACACCCTTCTAGATCACCAGTGACAAACACATAAATTTACTTATAATTAGGGTTTCAACCATCAGCTAATAATAAACACAAACAGACCAAAACATGTACTTACTGTTTGACAAAGACATGCAGTGCTGTGGCTATTGATCTTTGGGCTTGATCCATAAGAATCTGCAAAACATTCACTGAAAAGTTTTGTACTAAAACCTTTATAATTATTTATCGTACAACTTTTTAAATTGTTTTTGCCTTAGTTTATCAGTATATAAATTCTCCTTTTATAATGCACACAAAATAAGTTGTTTGGTAACAACAATAATTAAGCAAAAGATCATAAATTATGTAAAGTGCAATTTATCTAAGATGAAAAGTAAAAGTCTCCCAACCAGCATACAAAGCAATTATAGAGACTGAGACAGTTTAGGATAATTCAGCAATTTGTCATAAGGCACATTTGGGAATGAAAGGGTCATGAACAAATACAAGGAGAAGTACTAGCAATTTATCATAGACAAGTTCAACTCACCATAAAAAATGTTTGCAGCTCAGTGAGTGTTGATGTGAACTTCTTCAGTGTATCAGCAACAAGCTTGTCTTCATCAAAATACTTGATCAAACTTTCAATTCCTCCTATAAGACCACTGGAAAGAGAGACAGAAAAGTAGTTATTCAAGTGGTGTGCAAAACATCCAATGAATCAAAGTCAATCATTAATTAATCAGTTCCTTTTAATATATTGTACGCTATCACTAAACTAGAAAATAGGCTTGAACTTGAAGCAAAACCAATGTATGCAAAATAGTTATGAATGTTAGAATCTCCCTGCTGAAGATTTTTGAAGAGATAGATTTACGAATAATTTAGGCAGAATTGAGAACTTGACCAAAAGTCACTCAACACTTGACTTTGCATTGTTTTTGCACTAGTGCACTCAGTTTGTCATTAAATTTTAAAGCAACATAGATTGCATAGTTCTACAGTCATATTCTTCTATTTCAAAACTGTAAATTGAGAGATTGCTGACTAATTCTAACAAGCGCTCAACTCACAAGTCCAAAGGCCCCACCCACATATTTTACTGGTGGGGGCAGGGTGGGGGAAAGGCAGGGTCCATGTAATATTTTTGAATCTGAAATTTTGGCCAAAACGTTTTATGGGTCTATGAAAGACACTGGGATTGTACTTTTCATCAGCTCAAATTAACAACAAGTTAAGTGCAGTATACAGCTAGTGTGGGATTTTTTTTGTTAAAAAAGTAGGGACTTTTTTTCGTAGACAAATTCAAGAGTTGGCATTTTTTGGTTATGAAAAATGAAGCTCTGCCTGACCCCCCCTGTCACTACAATATCTGAGTGGGGCCCCAGGGCCAAAGACCTTATACTTACCCGGTTGAAGAGTTGAAAGCTTTTCCTGTATCGACCATACCATTGCACAGTTTGGAAAGCTGCAAGAAAGATTAACAGAACATGATAAATAAGCATTATCAGTATTGTTACTTTATGCATTAGTCTCAGATTAACTTCAGGTCACAACTTACATTTTGCCCTTGATTAACCTCAAACTATCTATGTATGCCTACTTTCACCAACTCCCCAATTTCCCATCAAGTGGAAACTCAGAACTTACTCTTTCGAGAGTGTTTTCCAGTGTATTGATATCGTGTTCATTTTGCTCAATCTCAGATCTGTAGATCACAAGAAAAAAACGAATTAAATGACAAGAAAAATACACAATATGCTAGACTACCAGTTCAGTAAAGAAGGCATTAGAGCTGAAAGTGACAGGCCGCAGTTTCAATGAGTTTCTCTGTACAGGTAACAGCTAATACATGTACTAGCAGGGGCTGGCCCAAGACTTTCAAAAGGGGGGTGGGGAGGGGGTGACTTCACAACTTGTGCCAAAGCCGTAAGCTTCAAAATTTCTACGGGGTTGCAGGGACACGCTCTTCCATACATTTTGAACTGTTTCAGTCTCTAAAATGGCCATTTCAAGCAAAAAAGCTAGTTTACAAAAAGAATTTTATATTGTAACATACTACATATATGCAAGTGTTTTTGTTTTTTTGTTAAAAAACAGACTGAGGTAATGGGTTTGGATCTTATACTGGGGTCAGAGACTTTTTGGGTTTCTCCATGATGGGCTGCTGTCTTCCCGGGGCTATTTGCTTATAAGGTCAATTATAAATATCTAGGTTGAGTATTACTATTCAATTAATTTGACAAACAAGTAGATAGCACTTTTGGTGCCTTCTGATTTGACCATAAAAATAGATACCCACTGCTATCTAATTTTAGCATTCAAATATGATGGTGTGTGCACTTTTTTTCAGAAACAAGGCATTTTTCACTGTAAGTTTTAATTAAAGCATTTTAAACTGAAATTCTCCATATCTATCCACTGGTCTGGCAAATACTAAAAAATTATCCCCCTCAGTGTCGGTGGCCAGGGCAAATATTGATCACCAGTCACCTCCACTTTGGGGGATAACTTAAAGTTTATATAATATTATCAAAGAATGCAATATTTCTTCCCAATGCACTGATTTTTTATTTTTCGAATAAAGTAAATTCATATCTGAATCAAAAAGTCTTAAAAAATTATTGTGGAAAAAAATAATGAAACAACTATTTTGGTTAAAATTTCTGTTTGTCCTGAAATTTTTGCACATACCATTTAACCCTTAAACAGGCAGGCTATTTTGCCACACATATACAGGCAGGGGGGGTTCATTTAACTCCCATGAAATTAAGAAATTTTATAGGAAATAGATAGAAAACAACATTTTATATGTGAAAACTACGAAATAAGTAGAACAATATGAATAACTGGGAGTTTTTAATCATTTTTATCCAAAAAATTGAAAGTTTGACAGTAAACTCTGACTATGGACATTTAGTATGATGATGTCATCAATGATGACGTCACTTAATTAGTGTCAAAAGATGTGTTCATCATCGAGGAACAGTTATGCAATTTAAGCATTTGGCAATTGGTCAAGGGGCAAAAATTTAAGACAAAAAAAATCGAGTGGGGGATTCGTTGAACCCCCCCTGCCAGTTTAAGGGTTAAATGATGATATACAAGGCAGTTAGTTCATCTTTGAAATAATAATAATAATAAAAGTAATAATAATAATAACAACAATAAAGTATTTAAAAAGCCTAAATCTTTAGAAATCCAATTCAGAGACACTAAAAAGTTAAAGAGTTGGACAATTTAATCATATCAATGCACAGTAGCTCAACGAAACCCACCAAAACTGTTTAACAGTGATTGGTTTTAGAGTCTCAAATGGGGGGAAATTTTTCTCTGTATGTGGGCCCGCCCATTTCCTTTCCAGGGCTATATCTTATAAGGAACTACTTTGGGTAGCGTTTCAACACCAATATCAAATATATGTTGTCTGTTCATAGTGCCTCTGACATTATATTTAACTAATTCGGTAAACAGCAATAAATATGAGGGTAACACTAAATCTTTGTGGTTTGAGTAACTGTATAGATGATGGTCACAGAAAAGGAGACGAAGTTAAAATTTTAACACAAATTGAAACTGATTTATTTAGAGGAGTTTTTCACAGAACCAATCCTTTAAAAAAGTCCTCTTAAACGTTCTAAAATGAAAGTGAAAGTAAAACAATTCAATGATCTGCTTCGACTAAAAAAAATATTGTTAAAAACAAATTAAAGTAATATCCAATTGAAAACGTCGTACTACTTGAAAACGTCGTACTGTATTAAACTCGCCAAAAACAGTGCAAAAATCACTCATAAGGGCATAAATATTCTGGAAGAAGTAAAGTTGTTACAACAAACACTTAAAGTAGAAATATGACACACAAAGCACTCCTTCAAACTGTTCACAAACCAATGATTAGCCAGACACCGACTTAATACTGCTATCTATATTCATGAATTTGCTAGACTTGCTGAGGAACTAAGATTAGATATATCAACTGTACTTGTAAAAAAATGAAATCCCAATTAGTCTTATTGTAAGTAAATCCTTATAAATCTTTTTTTAAAATAACAGCAGGCAATCTTTCTTCCTTGTACATTCTGTGACATCTGCACTGTGTAGTAAATTGCACATTTTGTAATACTTCGAACTCCGTTCCGTTTAGTGGGCATTAGCTCGTTACGCCTCTCAGACAAAACACGACACAGGAAAAATACTCAACAACAATGAAATCAATAAACATTAAGACGATAAAACAAGCAGTGAAGTACTACTACTGGAACATACTTGAGCAACTTATTAAATAAGCTCGCAGCAGTCAGATTCTGTTAATGACTTAATCTGTGACTGTGCGAGCATGTTTTGGCTGTCTATTTCAAGCGTATTAACTGATTTTTAACGCACCTGAACCGCGGTGAATCCTTTAGGCATTCTTCGAAATCAACTGGTTGTTTCATAACGATTCGAATAACCTTTCCTTGCTGAGCCAGTTAACTGCTAAACTCCCATACACCGAAACCTTACTTTCTTCGCCATTACTGGAATACTGACACACCGAGCAAGTACCAGTCCCCCGCTGCTCTGATATTTCCCGTGTCAATGTTGACCGCGATTGACAACAGAGGCCTCCAACGACTATGTGGTTTCGCTTCCGTTTCCGCTCGACAAGAAAGCGCCTATGAATCGTTTTTTAGTGCATTTTCTTATTCTTTATGATTTACTTTATGTAAATTTTTCAAAAATCCATTTTTTACACAAAAATGACAGGGAAGTAACGGCATGTTTCTCCAGCAAAAAGACTGGTTACGGAGTTTTCTTTGTTTGATTACAACTTTGGGAAGGCTTCAGTTGTGAGATTGAATGATGATCCAAGATCAACTTGCATTTTATACTTATAAGTTTGCTCAAAGTTAATGCAAGTCCCTGCAAGTCAGTAGTGTGTGGCCAAACAAATACAAGTTCAAAACTTACACCCCGGAAACCCCATTCACAGATTTTACTGTTGGAGGGGAGAGAGGATTGGGGGGGGGATCGAGTCTAAAATTTTGGAAATTTTGAAAGACACAGTGTTTTTTGGGGGTTGCAAAAATTGCAGGATTTTTTTTGTGTAGTGTACTTTCCATCAGCTCAAATCAACAATAATTATAACATAAATGCAGTTTACTAGCTGTTATGTGGGAGTTTTTGGGGGTGTGTTACTGAACTGTACTTAGGGTTTTTGGAGGGTAGCCAAATTTTAAGTTTGGATTTTTTGGGTATAAAACATAAGCCTTTGCCAGTCCACCCTGTTATTGAAATATCCGAGTGGGGTTCCTGGTCTTAGCATCTCCATTTTAAAAACAAAACTCTTATCAATTTGAGCACAACTTTGTGTCTCAACAAAGTAATACTGATAGTAAGCAGTTCATAAATACATCTTATTGGACAGCTGACCAAACAATATAGCTGGGCATTTTTACAAGATAAACTAAGGTATTAGCAATGCGAGAGGAACTGAAAGACTACAGGCATATTGTATTTTATTTAAAATTTATGAATCTGCAAATAGGCCCATTCTGTATATCTAACAAAAATTCCGCAAACACATGTTAGATACGAGCTTAAACTAGATAGTGGACGAGGTGCGAAGCTCATATCCAATGGAATAATGGATAAAAACACCTAAAATTCTGTTTTCTACCAACTCGAGTTTTCAGCAATTTTAAGGGAAAATTTTCCTGATAAAATTGTCAGTTCTATATTTGGACAAACCGCAGTATATAGGATTTATACCGTGAGCAAATCAGATCATGAGAATTTTAATATCCAGTGTTTGGTATTTAATAAACATAGATATGTGGAATAAATTTAAATTTGATCAAGTTTATTTCACATACATATGTCTAACCAGGATCTGTTTTTTCTGATATTCATAACTTATAAATATTAATAATACAATATATAAGCCTGTATCCTTTTTGATCCTCTTACATTGCTGATTCATAGTATATTTGTGTGTCATTAATTTGATCCTTAGGCATGAAGGCATGTGTTAATCAGTGTATATATTTAAACTGATAAATTGCTTGAGATGCTTATCACACCAACACTATGCATTTCTAAACAAAACACTATATTTTTTTTCTCTTTTTTCCATATAAGTTAAAATGTATCTATTTATAGTAATTCACTTGTAACTTAAATCAAACTGTGAAATGTGAATAAAAATTACTGTACTGCATTACTCTACATGTACTGTACCAAGTCTGATAGCATTTTATTTCAACTTTAATCCTTATCAGTTCCTTGGGACAGTGACTTTGGAGCTACTTTAAAAGTGTCAAAGGGGGGGGGGAGAGGCACCTAAAACACCTTTATCTCGGTTTCTCTTATAATTTTCAAAAAAGTTGAGGGGGGGGGGGGGGTTCAGACCTTCCCTCTCCGTGGGCTCTGGAAAAGCTTTCATTTTTTTTAAAAAAAACATTAGTTTTACTTTGGCAAAATACTTTCAAAGTTTCCTCTGGATGGTTTTTGACAGATGCATAATTGTATATTATGTAACAACCTATCACAAACTACCAACATTTCAAACGCGCGTAAACAGCGTTTGATTGTGCTTGTTCAGTCTTTATTCAGGCGCCTTACTTAATTTTGAGGTGATGACAGTTTTGTAGCACAAAAAAGTTAACAATTGTTGGGTTATATATGAAACAAATTTTGGTTAGATTTTGGACAATCTTTTGGATAAGTAATGAAACAAAATCGGATAAATTACTGTACAGGGTTCTTTGCCTTATTCTTATTATGACAACAACATAATTTATTAGATTTTCTCTGAATAACCTAAGGAAAACTTTCATACCAATATTGCAGGGCTCAAAATAGCTGCCAGCTACCGGCACTATCTGGCACTGAGTTTTAGGACCTTGCCGGCGATGTTTGTTTCTACATTATAATTTAACATAAAGCATCAGTGGAACTGCCTTCCTTTATTCAGTAGTGCTTGAACATCAAAACTATTTTGCTTCTGAATGGTAATTTACTTTCATTTATGCTGGCGAGCTGAGGTCATGTCTGGTTTACTCAAAATGCTCCCATTTTAAAAACAAAATCACCGTGTAGGCTTATTGGTTGAAATACACCCAAGTAATGACATTGAACATAAACGTTGTTGCTTGAAAAATGGCTGGCAAAATTTTGGGCTACATGAAACAGCTTACAAAATTTGGCACATTTCACGGACTTCAAGGTTATTTTAAACCCTGACTGGTTGGAGCTTAAGTGTTGAGAAGCAAATTATCCCCCAAGATTATGCTACTTGGCCAGTGACAACGTACAGGAGTCAAGTACGGTACTCTGATAAAAAACAAGCAAAAAGGCTTTGTCCCAGCCTGATACTTCAGGAAATAATTAACTCATTATTTCATGCTTTATCTGGAAAAGTTTATCAAACTCTGTCTCAGTCAGCTGAGTGTGCAACTCAGATTTGGACAAAATTAGATCCACTGCCTGCAATCTGCTTGGTCTGTAGCACCCCCAATTGACAATAAGAAGAATTTCAGAGAGTGTCGACCTGTCCATGAGGTACCCGCTTGCCTGAAATACAGTGTATGCACTTTCTGGGTGCACATTTAACAAGTAATCTGCCAATAATCTCATCACAAGGAACATCTCACCCTCAATACTTCGTTTTGCCAATGAGCCTGTCACTGCTGTGGCTTGCTTGGTAGGTTTCCCAAGAACTACCATTAACAATTTCATGACTGTTTGGGCTTCTTTATCTTCACTGTGGAAACTTGGACCACATTTCCATTTGTCCACTACAAATTCATAGATTGCATCACATGTTTTTTCATGCAGACGTCCAGCCCAAAATAAACAGTCCTTGAACTCTGGGTTGGTGAGATATTTGTGAAAGTCAGTTGTGGCTATTTTAGTACCCATGACTTCACCAATAGTGGTTGGATGAAGAGCTAGAAAGACATTGAAAACTGCAAGAATCACTGCACTGCTTTCAGTTACTTTCAGTTTATCTGCTGTGAGAAAATCTTCTAGCACAGACAGTACAGAGTTGGCAGAAAGACTTCCAGTGGAGGTATTTCCCACTAAAACTGAAAATAAATCAGCACTGTTACTGCAACCTTTCGCTTTTGTGTGAAGGAGTTTGGATTTTTTCACCAGATAATCAGCTTTACTGTCACTCATCAGATCTTCATTCTTCTTCAAATGAAAAAGAATATCTGCTAATGCCATCAAAAGGAAATTATACTTACAAACTTGAATAAACTTTTCTTGATTTTCACCAAATAACTTAGTAAGAGATTGGTCGAAGAAGACGGGTAGTGATTGACTATTCTCAATATAATGACATAACGACAGTGTTAGTTTGACTTTCATCTCACTCAGAACAGTACAAGCAGTCGTTATTTCCTCACTAGAGCGATGATCGATCATGTCATTCTTGCAAACAAAATAGTTTGGAACAGTTCCTCTGGCATAAAAATCAATCAGAAAATCTAATAATTCAAGAACGTTTTCTCCCAAACTTCGTTTCTCCCACTGAGTGGTTCCTTTCAGTTCAAGGAGCCACAACAGTGATGTCTTGAGGTGGTACGAAGCGAACACATCCATACCCCGATGTTTCATCTCAGATTTAACCAAGGCCTTCAGTATGGAGTAGGCTAATTTTTGATCCTTTGTCAAGGATTCCACCAGCATCTTTTCAGCCACAGAAAAAGACAGCCTCCACTCCAGGTGCCTCAAATTACTGGTGTGTGAACCAACCGGGACAATATGGCACCCTTGAGCAAGAATGGCGGAAACCAGCTCACTGCTCGGCCAACAATGCGGTCGTTCCCGGCTTCTCCACTCATCAGCCTGTGAAGGCCAGAACTTACACCTCAAACTGTACACAAAATCACGGTGAACATTATGCGAACCACCAGTGTAGGGGAGTGAATATGAGGGGCCGGAAATAACAGCATCCTCTTCCGAAGCCATAATGGCGGTGCTACTTAAAGGAATCAGAGTTTTGCAGCTGTCGATGAATTCTGTATTCTTTTGGCAGTATTCAGCTGCACAGGTGGTATCAACAGGCTGCTCCAGCCTCTTGGATGACACAAAAACATAACCTGAGTGCGTTCCATTGTAAATATACACCCTCTCGTTCTGTACATATGTACCTTCCCCTCCCGTGACTTCCAGTCCTACATCATCTGATGCCTCCGATGAAACCGCTGCTTCAGTCCCCACAGGTACAGTCTTTATAGTTTGTTCCTCTCGATTTGCCGTGCTCTCGAATACCTCGATATCTGTTCTTATTAGCATGTGATCAGCGTCAGTATTCCACGAGTTACCATCGAGATGAGGAAGCGAAAGGCCTTCGAACCCGCTTCCGGAATGGACAACTTCGACTCTGGGGTTATCAACACAACATTTCTCTAAATCTCTCGCCAGTCTGATGATCTCTTCTTCTAAGTCTCCGCTTAGAATATCATAAAATGCTACAAGATCCAATGCGGAGTCTAAAAGCATTCCTTCATGCTCAGAGTCAGACCGATTCATTTTGAACAGATCATCGCATCCCAACTTAACACAGTGATCAGCGCGTCACCTAACAAGATGGCGGCTAAAATAGCCCCAGTCCCCTGACCTCGTAAGCGCGATTGTCGTCAAAATCTTTTTATTTTCAAAGTTGGGAAACCTTGGGATATGAAAGTCTCCGCTCGCAGGGTAAATACTCTTACACTTGGGAATGAAAAATTGTCTCGGCTGAGGGTTCTTTTTTAAAAATATAAAATACCTGTTTACCGAAAGAGCAGAAAGTAGAAATCTCAGCTTATGTTGCAAAGAAAAAATTTCTCGTGTGGACATAAGAGGTATATATGTTATTTTTCCGGTGACTACATGTACTCGATTTGAATTTTATTCTGAGTCTACCAGAGTTGATATCTCAAATACATTCCCGCTGCACGTATTTGAAAATCGTCGAGTTCACTTGTGCGTAGTCACAGGTAGCGACTACCCTGCCCTTAGCTATACACAGGAGGAATCCCACAGCGGTGGCACATCGGTTGAGTTTTACACTAATGTCGCACTGCTGTCCACACTAATGTCACAGCGGTGACAATTTGCCACTAATGTAACATCAATGGTAATTTCAGTACGGTGACAGCGATGGCAGCAACATTAGTGTGTCATCGATGTAAACTGACAACGGTGCAACAACGGTGACAATGACAACG
>JAOBRG010388646.1:0-10723 GCA_027574985.1 Umimayanthus nakama | reverse complement strand
TAGGGCTAACGCTCAGTAGGTATTATTTGGGATTATTTCAGAGCACTATAATTTACTACAACTAAACCTAAATATATGCTTATCAGTGCTCAGCGGCCAAACCTTACTGGTTACCCCCTCACTTACGGTTTGTTGATAGATGGTTAGAAGGAACCGGTTAAAGGCTTTATGAGTACCATTTAGAGTAGATGCCGTTGCTGGATCTGAATATCTACTAGAACGCACTGCATATTTGTACCACATGGCCTATCAATAGAACATGACTGTGGGAACCGGTTTTGACGTTATAAAGAGACAGTTTTGTAGGTTTAGTGTAGGCATTTCTAATCAAGTAACACAGAAATTAATGGAGTTGTTCAGCAAAAACCCGTGCTGGCAGCTAGTGCTGACTCATGCTTTGACACTTACATTTCAACCACAATCAAAAGCATGGATGCAGTTCAATTTACCATTTTTTCTCTTTATGTTTCCCTAGTGTTCACCAAAGCTCTTTGTGAACTCATGGAGGTGATCTGTGGCCCGTTGTTGCAATCAATGGAAAATAGTTTAGCAATCAACAAACAACAGGCACAGGAGTTAATGGCAGAAAAGAAAAAGCTCGAGGAAGAACTGCAGTCACTGGAGAGATGATACTTGCCAAACAATTAACGATTTAGTATTTAACCCAGCTGGGCAACGTCATCAAAGCTCTCGGGCTCAGCCTCATTCCTGTGCGACTAGGTTCGTAACAGCAAGAAATGGAACCGTGGAAGGTCGTGGATTTCCGATTACCAGAAATTGTGGGATATCCGAGTAACAGTCGCGTGAAACACTACAAATTTAGTTTTCTCTCGAATATAAGCAAATAAGTTGTTTTATTTTTTCCTCTGCGGTCACAGTAACAAACACTGAATCATGATTGGTTCTCAGCGTATTCGTGAGCGGGCAAGATTTTCCTATCTCTGACCACGGTCACGGTAACCTGTGCTGCTTCGCCTCTGGCTCGCCCTTTGATGTGCTTCTCCGGTGGAGGAAAAAATAAATAAGTTATTTACCGGCTTATGATCGGTCCGTATAGGGAAAAACTGTGACCTCGGCCTGAATTAGCTGACCTCGGACCAGAGGCCTCGGTCAGCATATTCAGACCTCGGTCACAGTTTTTCACTATACGGACCTCCCAGTCGGTAAATAACATATATATATTTTTTATTATTTGTGTAAGGAGTACTTTTCCGAAGTCGATCGGTTATGGATAACTCAACTCACTGCCAGAAGTCACCGTGGTCTGCTCCAACGTGACTTGAATGAGCAAGTTTCATTTCTCTGTGAGCATGGGAAGACAATTACTTCATCCGTTAGCATATGTTACCATTTAATGTATTTGCGGGTTTATTTTCATGTACCAAAGCCGTAGGAGTATTAAGAGTAGTTAGGTAGTTTTTAATTCTACCGCAAATGGCAACTGCATTTTGAGGTTAGGGTCACAGGTTAAAATTTAACGGTTAGATGTTTAGCGATTACAGGTTAGAGGTCATGGAATTGGAGGTCACAGATAAGACGTTAGCGGTCATAAGTTAGCTCTAGACAGCAGGTTAGAAGTTGTTAGTTAGATGTCACAGGTTAATAGTTAGCGGTCAGAGGTTGGTGGTGCCTCAGTAATTTAGTTTTAAAACCCGAAGGCAAACCCAAAAAGGAATGCCTTGAATCATATGTTGTGGAACGCCGTTTGGTTGTCTTTCTATTCACTGGAGCCTCTCGCATCAAGTAAATGTTACTCAAGTTAGATACGTGTCTCCTATTAGTACGTGCAATTTTAAAATAAAAACAAGAAATGACTTTCCTGCAACCCGTGTTGGCCGTTGTCACGTGATCCGTCAACTAGACGTCAAAGGGCCTGGTCACGTGTACTGAATAGGTGGTCAAAAAGTCTAGTTCCCCTTTCTCAATTGGCCGACTTTACCTTTTATATAGTTCTGTTTCTTAACCTTTCGAATTTTTAGCGAACAGAATTATTGTTATCTTTTCGGGATGTGAGTTTTTAAATAATTTGTAATTTTTATCAAAAAAGTCTTCGGCGTAGGCCCTGTGAATAAAAGAAGAAAAAGAAAAATGATGTCATGACATCTGTAAACAGCAAGTAAACTCAACCTTTTTCGTAATCAGAGCTACCTTCTAATTTAACTCGTGCCTTGTAAACAAATTTCAATCCGCTGGTTGCGTATTTTAGACGTTTTCGTCTCGCTGTAATGAAAGTATTGTGAGAGTAAACAAGAATGCCAGTTATGTCTCTCATGCTGAATGAGAGTTTGTGGCACAGTGTTATATTTAACCGTAAGCTCTCTACTTTTTTTTGTTAAATGGCAGCTTTTCTGTTTTCTGAACCAAAGTGCACAAAAGAGGCAATGTGGCAGCCGAAACCGTTTTAGTACCAAAAAGAGCAAACTGGTAGAAGAGAACTTTTCCCAGTTACAATTTGCAGCAGCTAAAGGAACAAATACTAAACTGATCGGAAAATCGCTCTGGTGCTGATGCGTTGTGTCTATATGGCATCAATCAGTTTGTGTCAGTGTTTTGGCATTCGAAGTCAAAACTAATTTTATACTTGAATTCCTTTGGAACCCTTTTCATGATTAGTTACCGATTTACCTTCTTTTCAGCAAATACTGACATAATTGTCTGTACAGATTTCAGCGGCTGTTTAAAAAGTAGTAATTGCTGACTACGCAACTTTAGCGCATACCGCATTTTAAAGTATGCAATATTTAGTTGTTAGTTGCCATTTGAAGGCAAGATATTAGGAATGAAGCAGGAAATGTCGTTCACGCTTAATTATTTGTCTTTTTCCGTTAGCTGTGCTAGATGTGTAACCACCGTCGATAAAACAACTTGCATGAGATGTCGTGCTAGTTGAAGTTTAGTGATGGACTAAAACTTTTCGAAAAATTTAAGTAAACTTTTTTTGCGCAAATTATAATTCGTTAAGCGAATCGAAAATTTTTCAGAAATCTGTTAAAAATGTAATACCATGTCAGATTGCGTCTTTTGTTGTAGATCATAATTCCGTCGGCCTTTGCGAGGAACCTCGGAACAGGAGGGGCCGGGAGGCATGTGCCCCACTAACATTTTAAAAATTGTAAAAAGTAGGTAAGAAAAAGTGTTTTGTGCCCCCCCCCCTCCCCCGCAACATCTAGACACTAACGGTGTCCCCCAATATCAAAGTTGTGATCTGCGGTCCCTGTTTGTTCATACATCTCCAATTTGTTGATCACCGACGCAGCTAGCTTTGTTCAGAGTGATAGTTCATTTTAGCCGATGTCGCCCTTAATCCCGAGCGAGCTAACGGCTCATGTTAACAACGCTACAGTCTACAACACCGGCATCAGCTTACTGTTATCGAAAGCTGTGTAGGTTGTTTTAGGTCCCCTGGTAGTCTAAACATTAAGGTTACCGTTCACCTTAAGCGGTGTTTTCAGTTTTTCATATGTAACTCCGTTAACACGGATCGGATACCCGCAAACCTTTATATCAATGGAAAGCTTATAAAATCATCTAAATGATGATGAAAAAAATAATGAAAAATTTTGGTTTATAAACGAATGCGAGCTTCATAATTCAAACTGTTTGTTTCACTTCCAGACGGCAATGCGGCTGTGGGTCTCAATTTCCACCATTTTTAGTTTTATTGTGAGATTCAGCACAATTTTTACTATAATTCCGTTCTGGCGATTTTTGATTGAAAGCGTCTTTAATTTTCTGCAGGCGTTTGAAGAAAATTTCCCATTTGCAGCATACAAAACTGCCATATTTGAGTCAAAAAATTATTGGAGCAGAATGGTTTTCATCTTTGGCTATTATTTTATCAACTTGATAGCGTAAGATTAAAAGTTGAAGGAGCATTGATCATTTACACTTTCGTAGTTTTAGCCAAAACATATCTCGAGAAATTCACTCCTAAAATGCATCGCGCGTCATGCAATTTTACTTCCAGTAAAAACTCTCGTTCGTCATATCTCACAAACTGTTAGACGTATTGAAAAACAATTTTTTTACTAGAAGTTCATTTCATGTGTGTTTGTATTCTGCGAAAATCTCAATTTCAAAGTTTTAATCCGTTCCAACGTGAACGGTAACCTTAAGAGGCTAGAACAACGGCTTAACGCCCCTGTCCACGGACGGTGTGGCGAAAGAAGGTTGCCCAAAGTTCAACCCTCGACCAGGCCGGGGACTGAACCCGGGACCTTCTGGTTGGCAGTCAGAGATCTTACCAACTGTGCCAACCTCGCATGCAGAGAGAAACTAGAAACGTTTAGATTTCGTCCTGTTATTGTTTTTGAGGCAGCTTTAGGACTATAATAATATCAATAATAAAAAAATAAATGTAATTAGGTGTATCTTTTGAAAGAAAGCTTTCTTTTTAGGAAGGTCATTTAAAAAGAATCCGAAATAAAACACGGTTTGAAACATGCAAAAAAATCACACGTTTCGGCGTCATAAAAAAAAGTTTAGTTTATCATCCCCGCCCGCGTCTAAATTTCCCGGCCGCGTCGGATTTTTTTTTTAAACTTTATTCCATTCAAATGAAAATAAAGTTTATGGATGGGTTTCTGTTGTATTGTGTATGTACGAAAAACACAACTTACCGGCTCTTTGGGATTCCAGTACCCAGAATCCTTCGAATGAAACTGTTGCACGGTCTTTCCTGGGCCTAGACAGTCAGACATAGGCATTGTGCAACCGGCCACATGGAAGGAGGGACAGACAAAAATATATATAAAAAAAAAAATCCGCGCGCCCGCACGTCATTTTTTAGCTGGATAGGATGATAAACTAAATTTTTTTTTATGAGGCCTTAAAGTAGATAGTTAAATAATCAGATGGGTAAAATTGGTTGGGTTAAGTTCATGAACGCAAATAAAAAAATTTGTTTGAAAACGTAGTCTTCGGAAATACATCAAACTGTACAGACCACTATAATGTTGCTGAAATGATAGGCAAATCAGTAACTGATCAGCCGTAGGATACGCGTGCAATTCTACAATTAACATACGCTCCGATTGGCTGAGTTTCTATTTTCTGATAACTAACACTTTTAACGCGAGCCAGCGTTTTCTGTAAGTACACAATGAACGAGGCGAAGCTTTTGTCTTTTTGGTTACGGGAGTGAATTTCGGGCTATTAACTGCATGGTACAACTCCACACATTCACTTCGCAAGATGAACAAAATGATAATTTAATTATTTACAACATACAACAGATATATTTAACTTAATATATTACAAAAGTTAGAATTGCTTTTGAAGTTATTGTATTTACATTAGCATTTGTTGCTTCTTACGATCGTTTTTTTTAAAAATTTAATTAACTAGAAGGTATATTGATTTTTATGGAGCTCGACGCTTACTCAGCGTGCTCTGTTGCTAGAGGTCACTCTTGACTTTAATTGCACATGCTCAAAAGTGGTTTAACTCCTTCTGCCCCAACCAATTTGTCAGTATGTTAGTTCTCCTTACATTATCAACACAAAATAAGTTGTTTCTTAATAAGAATAGAGCAACTGATCACACAAAGCAGTTTGTAAGATGAAAGGCATAACTCTCCCGACCTGTTTACAAAGAAACTATTAAGACAGTTTGGGAGAATTCGGCTTGACGTCAGGCATATGGCGTGGTTGGAGCTGAAAGAGTTAGCGCGCAAGAAAACAAAGTTTCAAGTAAAAAAAAGCATCTACAAACGTGCGGGCACTGTTCAGATACTAGAGATAGCAATAAACGTTTCGCATCAGGCAGATGGTATGGAATACCTGTATCCGGCTGTTTTAGGTGGCCCGATAGGATCAGTCATTAAATACGGAAAGGAGTTGTGGAGTCCTTTTTAAAAAATGCTTTGGAAACTTGAGATAAGGTCTAAAATTTTCAGCTCGAATTTTCAACTTCAAGCTTTGAAGTTTTATTTAAAATATGTTCGTCCTTAATGCACCATTATCGCTGCTGTTTTCACTCTTGAGCCTGGTCCATACTTGTAGCTTAAGCAAAAGCACTCGTGAGTTAAAGAACCCATAAACCAAGGATTATCAAGAAGGGGAAGAAATGTTACAAATTCGCACCGGCGTCCCGTTGTCTTTTCCTATGTACTTGTTCTTTGCCTGTGCCTGTGTTTTGTGCTTGCGCTGATGTGTTTGTGCTTATGCTTGTGATTATGCTTATTTCACAAGTGTGAACTCCATTTTATTTAAGATTACTCCGTGTGTTTACTTTCTCCATAAAACACATTTAGTGTTATGTGGAGCGATTCGCACAACATATTCGTGCTATGTACTGAAGCAAAACATTTTAAATACGGATAACGTAAGAGTGTTCGTGTGTACTGTCTGCTTTTGGCGAGAGACTTAACGTCAATTTCGCATCTGAGTATTTAAACGATTGCACACACCTGATGCATGGCACGATCTTTTGGGGAAATGTCTAAATTATAATTGAATGCTATTCAAAAACTATCCAACATAAATGCCGAGGAAAAATATAAAATAGAATGACACATAAATAAATAAACTAATTAATTAGTTATTAAATAGATAAGACGCATGTTTCCGCTGAGTTGAGTTGAACTGCACTAGTTGCCACACAATTTTGTATAAAACAACACTTTGACATCTGTATCCCGTTTGGTGCTTCGCCGGACAGGGCATGAGCGATAAGGACGTCCGCTGTTCACTGTAAAACGCAGATACTGGAACTACCCGCAGATGTCGCTGCAGTCCGTTTTTGGAGCGCTGTAAGCGTTTTCTTTTTGAACAAAGCTGCTTCTCCTAGAAAAGAAAAAAGGGATTAATGTAACTTGGCACAGGTCGTTTACACTGAGTTTATTTCTTGGTCAGTATAAGTTATCATATTATATATCGGAAGACTGAGTTAATCTGCTCCTCACTACTAAACTTTTGTTTGAAATTGAAAGGGCTGAGCGACCACATTTTGTTTTGTAAACATTCTTTAAGTTGTCATATCTGAAGTTGGCATTTGCTCACACGACACTGTCCGAAATGCGGATGGTGCGTAATTCTTGCATTCATGGTTTCAATTCAATAAATCGGTTTAAATAACCAACACCGGTACTGAAAAATTGTGTTTTACTAGTTTTGCTGTAGTGATCCGATTTTTGATTGCACGTAATCCTAGTCGTATCATTTGATAAAACCATTTTGGGAATATATATGAAGACGAAATAAATTTATCGCAGTTGTGACAAAAAGTTCCTTACCCTTCCCCTGCGCTAACATTCTTGCCACACAAAGAAACTCGTAGAAGTCCACAGTTCCAGAAGAATCTATGTCCACTTCTTTCATGGCTTCCTGGAAAATAATCGAGTTGATATGGTGGATGTCGAGTAAACATTGACTACTCAGGTACAATGCATCAAGCACTGTTATATCTACCGCCCATGGTAAGGCAAGCTCGTTCCTAGGCTCTTTCCTTTCCCGAGAGAAAGACTCTGGTTGGGTCTGTGCACGTGCCACCCAGGTTCAAGTTGGTAACAAATAAAATAATCGAATATATATGTGCGTTTGTTTTGACAAAAACATAGTATTATCCTTACAACACTATAAGAACAAGAATCAACCTACAAGCTGGGTGGCACGTGACCAGATCCAACCAGGCTCCCTTTCTCGAGAGAGGAAAGAGCCTGGGACCGAGGTTGATGGAGTGGGTTTGCAGTAACCCGGAGATAAATTTGTAACCCGAAATTGGGTTTACCTCCTTAAAGATTGCTTTGGGCTATCATTTTGGGTTAACGTGACTGGGTTTTTCGGAAGTGTACTTAATACTTTGGAAAAACCCGACGTGTTTCAAGATAAATTCAGTATCGTTTTGATAAAGGAATTTATAGTTGAAAATTCCGTCTGACTCTGGGTTAAGTAAACTTTTGAGCAATCGCACCCTGGACTAACAAACGTACCTTGATTTCTTCTGTCGTAGCCATTCTACCCAGAACATCGGGGATTGCTCTCAAAAGCTGAAATGAAATCGTCAACAATTTCTTATGATCTCGCTAATAGCAGCACTTATCAGGTGAATCTCCTTCCCGGGCCATTCAGTGAGAGAGGGTTTGGCAAATACAAGGCAAGTGAAGGCATGTGATAGTAACATATGCTGATTGATGGTAACGAGTATCACGCCTATCACATGCCTATACACTTGTGAAAGTAGTCAAATAAAAGAAACACGCATCAAGCACATGGTCATGATTACTCACTGAGCGCTGTACCGGAAGTCTAAAGTTCGAAAGAAAACTGACTAAGGCCAAGCCAAAAAACAAGTGTGTTTTACGATTACATGCCTCTTAAAGTTAGGGTAGGTAAGTAGGATTATTTTTTTATTTCTTGAAATAAAAACAAATTTGGAAAATCAACAACTTTCAGTCTGTCGAATGGTGTCACCACTAAATGCTCCTTCATTTTCATTGGCTAACAGTCTGATGTGTTCTCTACAGCGCGCAAATGTTACAAAATCAAGAACAGAATCAACTGTAAAACAAAAACGACAAAAAATCAGGGTCGGTGACCTAAACTTAGGGACGGTCGGCAACCGGAAACATACGCAATTTTTTGTGTGGTCCGATAAACGGTGCTTCCTTTTTACTGAGAACAAGTCAGTTTGGGCTGAGGCTCAGTGATCTTCGTTCGCGCGACTCGGTGTCATTCAAGTAGGAATTCTCTTGTGGAAGATGATGTGTGTGAAAACAGTATGGCCAACTGTGGAGGGGCTGTGTATGTGTGCCGGCAAAAACAAAATTTTATTGCTGGTTTTGTCTCGAGGTTCATCTTGGTCCAAAGAGCTTTAGTTAAAACTCTACGACGTCCCTACCTCCTGGGTGTCCAAGGAGTAGTCATCGTTTGTATCACATCTCTTAAACAACTGGAACATCCCGTTCACCTGAAATGAACAAGAGCGTGGTAGTTATGTGAAAATGCTATTAGTCCGAGTCGTGCAATAAAACGTATAGAGAGATTGCATAAGCTTGGGTGGGACAAGGGTTTAGTGAAAGGGGACTCGGACAAACGTCCGCTTATATTATCTAATTGTTACTGCTATTTAAAAAGTCCTTTCTACACAAGAAAAAGTATGTTTAAATATTGGCGCATGTTTCACTTTAGGGGCCTCGTCCGAATCACACCTGGATCGAGGTGATCCGCCCCAGATAAGTTGATACATTAGGACCGACTTAGGGTGCGTTCGTTTGAATTCTTAAAAAACTTTGGAAGGTCTGGCCTACTGACTCAGTATTCCTACTCCGGAAAACTCGGAATGTCTTCAAAGCTTTCAGTTCCGGTGAGCAGAAAAAAATGGAAAAAAAAATCCAGAAAAAGGTTACTACGCGTGGCCGGCGCAGGCTTTGTTCTAAAACCAGAAAACGTATTTTACTTGCTTTGCAATATTCTGAGCACCTGGAAAAACCCAGAAATTTTTTCTTTTCAGGAGTAGGGTCATTCGAACGCACCCTAAGACAAGACACGTGGAACTTACGTTGAGCGCGAGCTGACCCATTTATCTTGTTCTACATTTTATTTTCTAAGTTTAGCTTAGGTTAAGAGACGAAAAACCGCTAGTTATAGATGAAATGCTCTAAAAAAGTCCTTAATAATTTATATTATTGTTATTATTATTATCATTATTGTTTTTTTATTTTTGTTATTATATTTATTTTTATTATTATTTTTATTAATATTAGTAGTAGTAGTAGTAGTAGTAGTAGTAGTAGTAGTCGTATTGCTATTTAAATGTGTATTGGAAAAGCTAGCACTTAAGATATATTCTAATGTTGTTGATACTGATACATTCACTGTTGTCATTGTTATAACTGAGCGAGACTCTCACATCTTTCTCCGACATCTCTGGAAAATGCTCGAGCACATCTTTAAAGACCGGCTTCTTCTGTTTCTTGTCCAATAATTGAGGGTGCACTCCGTTAACTAGTATGCAACGGGAGCGTTAGTTTAAGGTAACAGAATAAGTGAACTATTTGTCATGAGCAGACAAGACAAACGGTCCTTGTTGTGCACTCATACTCGTACCCAGTCGCTTTTAGGGGCACGCAAAGGATTGTGGGTAAAACGGAGAGGAGAAAGCGGTTTATCCTAAATTCGTCCTTCCCAAAACCCTTAGCGCACCCCTCATCTCCTTGCCAAAACCCTGTAAGTCTCCTCTTTTCCGCCGCCTAAAAGCGACCGGGTACGAGTTTGGTTGTGCACTGGTAACTGGTCTGCAGAGATTATAACTGTACCAGAGATAACCTTACGCAGACACTGTATGGACGAAAGGTCACGAAGCGAAACGAAACAAAAAGCCATGAAAACATACCACATAAATCAAGTATAGTCATTTTAAGCAATGTTTTGAGTAAGAAAATTGCAGGCTTAATGCCCGAAATCCAGATAGGTGCTGGTTACGATACTGTTTAAACTGTATACCTCATTGGCTCAAACATGAAAACTAACCGGAGTTATTTCTCTCTAGCTCACTAATTCATTCCCATTGAGTGCAAACTCTCCAAGTTTCAATGCAACAAAAATTAGTTGTGGGAAACAGAGAAAATTGAAAGCCTTTTTTCGTTATTGGTTTTGTGTCTCGTAATTGGATCAACACAGAGAAAGAGAAAAAATCTCTGACCCCGGTGGGGTTCGAACCCACAACCTCTGGAACAGATCACCGTTGCTCTACCAATTGAGCTACCAGGCCAGATGGGAGCTGG
>JAOBRG010388635.1:0-10725 GCA_027574985.1 Umimayanthus nakama | reverse complement strand
CATCTGCAATTCAATTTCACTGGAAGAGTTAATTCGTTGTTCTAGGCACTATTATGCTCCCCCTTCCTCCCCCCCAAAAAAATCTCGAAATTGCTCCGCGGTCCCTCGTTGAAGGTACTGACACAATAACGTAGTGTGAAAAGTTCTAATTCTTCTGAATATTTATGCCTCTGTTTCTTCTTTCCACCCCCTAGGAAACTCCAAAAACGTATTAAGGCTCCAGCGTGTATAAACTGACAAGCTTAGTTAAGTTTTAGTAGTGTCAAATTCATAAATTTTTGGACAATTGAATCTACGTAATGAGTTCATGTGTGGTCTTACATGAAATAATCAGGCCAAGACTTTTAGCCTGAAGAACAGGCTTATTAATTATAAAGGAACTGGCCATTAATTATTAAGAAGTAGAAGGATACATTCCCAGTACTATAAATGGTATCATTTTTATGAACATGAAGGGCTGGTGATTTTGTGGGGGACCACAATATCCAGATTTTCGAGGCATACGATATCAGCATTGCGAGAGCTGACAGTGGTACTCCATCGAACCTATTTAAAAGTTTTATTTTTGATTAATTGAACGTTGCAAAGATTTAGTTTTAACAGAATAGTTATTACTCTGCAATAATATATGTACAGTATTTCGTAGCCCATTTATCTGTTGATCAAGTCATTCTGACCAAGTATCCTGACTTGTTAAAAACAGTGGTAGTAATGATGAAACAAATTGTCTCAGACTCAGAGTCAGAGCTTTTTCTCACAATTTACTTATGATTTGTTAATAAAAAATGGGACAACGAAAGCTGCTTGTATAAATGTTGATAACTTTCGGGAATTTTACTGTCTAATCTTATTTTATTTTTTGTTCGAACAGATGTAGAGGTTATTCGGATGACATATTCATGAATAATTTCAGGCTAAAGGATGTCCTATAATATTCTGCTAAAATCTCTTAGCCCTATCCAAACTTTCCTTTTTTAAAGTAAGTTTGGGGAATGGTCCTTTTCACATTAAACAGCTTTATGAGTGCAACTATAATTCCTCAGCTTGTTCTCCCGATCATTTAACTTACTTTTCATTGATAAATTTTCAAGGAGAAATTATGTGTTGATAAGTTTGCTAGGGCCGAAAAAAGCCAACATGCTTATAGAAAGGAATTGTTGTTGTTGTGTAATATTAACTAAGAGATCTTCAGCAATTTTTGTAGTCGACAAATGGACGGTGGCACGGGACCAACTCAAATCGCTACCGATCTAAGACACCTAATTGTATCGAGATCAGGATTTTAGAGATCATAGTCTAATCACAATCTAAACGGCACTACCAAAATTTAAATCACGTCTTAAAACTCACTTTTTCAACAACACTTTACTGATGAAATACGTGCAGTTGGGGATGGAAATTTAGTTTAAATTTCAAATATTGAGGACAAATTAGAAAAATCGTTTTTTCTTTTGGCAAATGCAACCGTTATATATTTTTCACTTTGTAACCAAAAATACCGAAAATATAAAACAAAAAGTTTGCCTCAGTTCAAACCAATGCGCTCCCAAGCTCTCTTAATCACAGAACATGGGGTAGGAGGAGTGGAAACTTGCAAAATGGTTTTGTTGTTATTCACTGAATCTGAAAAGTACGTTAAATTGGGACTTGTTGGCTTTTTCGCTTCTCGAAAAAATACTTAGGTTTTAATGCAATCTAAGAGGTTAATTGTTCAAGAATACCCTTCAACATGGAGGATAGCCAAGAAAAAAAATAATTAAAGCTTCACCGCGATCTTCTTATCTGAACAAGTGTTTGTGTGTCAATAATATTGCACTCCTACTATTTGTGAACGATGAAAACACAACACCGAAGTGATAGAAATAAACTCATTCAAACGCACACGTGCATCACAAAACTTAATAGACATGCACACAAGAATAGAACTCCTGAACCTAAACTTAAATTAGCTATGCTTGGATATTGCCTGCAACGGAAAGAGTATTGGAGTGTTTGTTTTATCAGAGTTCTATAGCTACACTTATTTCTATTTAGTTAAATTAATTTTTGTCAACCAAAATAGTACACAAGGCCACTTAAAAAGCGTGCACCTCTCAAAACTGTTCAAAACTTTTATAGTTTTTAGTAAAAAGTCAGAGAGAACAAATTAATACTGCTTTGTCCCCAGGCGCCAAACCGCAGACTTTACCATTTCGCTCGCCGACCGTTTGAGGCCTGAGGACGAAACAGGAAGTACCTAGACAGCCCGGCCTTGAGTCGTGCACGTTCGTTTCTTGCAGGCAAGTGTACTTGGTAATGCATTGCTGCAACGGAAAAAGTATTGGCCATGCATTAGGACAAGGACGGTTATCGATTTACGAAAATTCCTTTCTTAAGTGCATTCAAAGTTCTGCACGTACTAACAGTCAAGAGGGAGCCGCTACTCATCAACAAAATAGTACAGCAGGTCTATTTAAAGCATGTACACAACTCACTTGTTCTTTCTGTAACGTCTCAGCTTAATCCTATTTGATCCGGGGTGGGGTTCGGAACGGTTACCACGCCGATTTGTACTTTCGAGACCTCCCTTTGATCTTTTCAGAGGCAACACCTACCAAATGTGGCGATTTTCACTAAGATTTAATGGAGAACAAGATTCTGAAAAAGAATTGCGTCATGGGTATCACTAGTTATTGTGGCAACCCCGTTTTCGCCACCATGTTTAAATAAATTTTTTACTTTTTTTAGTAATTTTCTCCATTAGTTAACGAAACCTGCCCAGACCGAATATTGCCCCGTACAGCAGACCTTGTCACGGTTTCGGCCGCCATTTTGGCAGGTGGGCAAAATGGCTCGAAATAAGAGCGTTTGTATGGAAATTCGGTGTCAAATATCTTTAACAACACTCTAGTTTTAAAAAATGTAATGAAATGAAAACTTTAGAGAACGAGAGAGAAACTGAATGCCAAAACTTGAAGCATGTAGCAGCATACGAAAGCGTCTAGTCACAATTTGCATGAGTTTTGCCAGCCTTTTTCTCTATTCACCGGCGCAACAAAATTAAACAGAAGATCTGTTGCGTATTTTTATTAGATTAAAACGCTCTTTTAGCTCGTATTCTTTTAAATAACCCACCCTTTATGTTCGCTTCCATGACCGTCAAAAGACTATAAAATCATGGCGACCAAAAAGGAAGCCTCTTGAAAGCGTCTGTCCACCGGCCATCTTGGATAACTGACGGTCGAGTGGTCTGGAGAACCGGTCGCGTCGTTGTGCATGCCGGATAACCTCATCGTTTTCAGGTAGCATCGTTTCCACCGTCCACACTAGGAAAAAAGAGTTTTCAAACAGTACCGTTTTCAAATTGTTCCACTCTATACCATTTTCGTTTGAAAATGATGTATATTTTGTGGACAGGCCCAAAAGGAAACAAATTGTTTTGTTCAGTGTCTGACCTAGGAGACCTTTCAAATTGGGATTTTCTTTGGAGGGTTTTAAAAAAACGTTTTGAGCGACGAAAACGCTGGGGTGATGCATTTTCTCCCAGAAGGTTTGAGAAGCACCAATCACAGATATCTTAGACAATTCTTTGTGTCAAAATGGCTCGCAGTGTATTGATCCCGCACCATCCGCAGAATTCTTGTGATTCCAAAGAGAAGGCTACCCGACCTACGAAAATCTTGAACGTTTTGTTTTGTTTTGTAATCAAATTTGTTCCACGTTTCTTGTTGTATTTTTATGAATGTAAACTTGAGGTTGCTTCTTTCATGTAAGGTGCCCTTTCATAAGCCTTCCGTTCCATTATCAAGTGTTCCAAGTTAATTTAGGAATAAACACAATTAGGTCGATTACACACCCACTAGTACTTTCTATTTTAAGCTTACTTTCAAGCACGGAATCCAGCGAAAATGAATTTAAATCATGTAGCCGTGCCAATAAATACTCACCATTCTTGGCTACTTTCTGTTGTGTCCAGCAGGAGAAGAAGAACAGACGAGCCGAGTTAACTCGCCAAGATTTCACCGCCAAGAAACAAAGACCAGGTAGCGTCTATTTTCTCCTGTTTGCCAGTTACAATTCATATTTTACTGTTGCCAATCGGTATCATTATTATCTTTTCTGCGAATGTGTGAAAGTGTTTTTAATGGTTCGCTCAGCAAGGTAGCTTGTATCAAGCAGTTGCAAAAAAAGGCAACACCTTGTGTAAGTTTTGGTAAGACAAAACTTTCCATGTATGAAAATGTAAACAACTATGCCTTTATTTTTTCTCGCCTCTAGATCTCTTTTCCAACTCGCTACTGCCCAGCGCTCTAATTTAAAATTGATTGCCTTTGCTATGGTCTGAACAGATTAGCAAGTCTTTAACCACAACTTGAAAAATTAAAAATTGCAGATTTATTGTGATTTGTGTCGAATAAACTGACATTTTCTTAGTATTGAGGTGATCTTTACGTATATTCTGCTACAGTTTTTAATAAGGTACAGAGTAGAAGTTCTTAATCTTTATACCCTTGTGTGCTAGAGGGACTTTAGTTAAACCTGGCTCTTGTTATTCGTTGTATTTTCGATATTTGTGTCCCAAAGCAGTTAAGTCGGCCAACTGAACTTGTTGTTGATATCATCAGAAGCACTTATATCCCGGAAAAGAATATATTTGAAGAAAACTTGCAGTTTTTAACATCAGCTACACTAGAATGTGCCGAAATAGTTCGTTCTTGGTAATGGAACCCCCCCCCCCCCCTCCCCTCACCCAACAAACTTTGTTTTACTTCCTATACGCAAAACTCTGCTGTTACCACCTTTTTTAACTACGAGTTCTTTCACAAACATGATCTTTTAGAAAGCATAATGACATAAATGAACAAGTGTGAAAAATACACATACATGGCCTAGTTGGTTTCAGGAGTAAATTAAATTTGAAAATTTTGAATTAAACATAGCGATAGAAGTGCTGTCAGTTACATCGTAAATCAGAGAGTTCCAGGAATTGATGTTGTGAAAATATTGTCGCTGCTTGTCCCAGCTGGTTTTATGGCTAGCTGATGAAAATCCTGTGCATTTCTTGTGTTGACGCCAAAAACATTCTATCATTGAAAATGACTGACCTAAGATCAGTGTTATGTTAACAAAACATTTTTTACACGTAAAACAGAAGTCTGCCCCTTCATAGGTTACTTAGCTAGTGCCTTGAGGACATCAGTAACAGACAAACAGAACTGCGTGGTCAAAAACAGTCCGCATAGGAGCTCTGTTACTTTAAGCTCTGTCTGAGGCAGCAAAGAAGACACGGTGTTTTGTTAACTCAAACTGTTTCTGATTTTAGGTATCGATCTTCTTGATAAAACTGAATCATGAAGTGCCATTTGGTTTTGTGCATTGTGGTTGTGCTTTTGGTTGTGGGACCAAAGCCGATGTCGTCAAAGTACATTAGTAACGATGATAACCCAGACCTTCTGTCCGCTTTGGAGATAAAACGCCAATGTGAGTAAAACAAAGACAAAAATTAATAAAACTAAACTTATCGATACACGTACACACATAAATACATAAATACATACATACATACATACATACATACATACATATATACATACCTTTTATTAGCCTAGTGCGAGGTCCGTACGGCAAGTTATGGACCGAGTTTTTTTTCCTTCTTTTTATGGTCCACGCGCAAAGCGCGCGGGCCATGAAAACAAAGAAGGAAAAAACGAGGATCCACAACTTGCCGTACGGACGAGCAAACGAGGCTAATAAAATGTTTATTATAAAGCTTTGTCTATTATTACGACTTTGAAAAGATGATCGAGAGCTAGAGGTCTGTACGGGTACTTACGTACCTGGAATTGACCAATCATAGCGCGCGAAATCGATTAGCCGTATAGTAAATACACATATTTACTTACACCTATTTACTTACTCTATACTCTCTATTTATTGCAGTGGCGGTGTTTCCGTGTGCCGCCGCGTTAGTTAGTGGATCCATGTGCTATTTCTCCTTCAACAACCTTTGCCCCGCTGGCAAGACTCACCAATCAGGGGTGTGTCCTCCCTATTTCCAGTGCTGCAAATAGCTTCAAGTGAGTGCAGTAGATTCATGCTCTATTTACAACACGTATATAAACATGTAACTGTTTTTTGAGCATGGTGACCTCACGGTCAGTCTGAACACACAAAACTGTTATCAACAGAGCTCCTACTTACTAGCAGAACATCAAAAAATTATAACCACGCGATGTTAAAAACTATGAAGTATTTTATTTATATTTGTTGCTAAAAGTTAACTTTTTAAAACATAGAGGTATAGGGATATAGAAATTAGGGTGAAAGAAGTACAATCATGATTATTAAACAAATTCAAACTGCAGCAGAACTGTTTCTTTCTTCGAGGATTCGACAGTACAGCTCAGAGAGGCTTGAAAATTGGGACATGTCAATTGCTGAAAGAGCAATTAACACATCTTATACTTATAAGCAGTCAGTGGCACATATCATTTCTGATTAACAGAGTGCTCAAACTCCAACGATCGAGCAAGGATAATGCAAAGAAGTATTTTAAATTTTTATAGACAAAAGAAATAGTGGGGACGTTTTTAAATCAAAAGTGCTCAACATAAGAGAACAGATACCTGCGATTCAGTCTTATTAATCAGAAATGACGCAGCCACCGTACTTTAAAAAGATCCCTTAGCATATTCTATCTGGATCCCTGGTAAACGCAATGTAGTTGAAACGGGGCTTTAACTAAACAGTAGTTCTCGCCGGCTTCTTCTTAAAGACTGGATTACAATTTCAGTGTGCTTGCATATGTAATCGTACTAATCATTGCTTTTTCCTTTACCAGAACGCAGCTTCCGAGCACAGAACGCATCTCAACTCTACACAAGTTGAACAAGAGCAAGATAAATAGTTTTAAACACTTTATGCCTATAAGATTCATTGTAAAGCTTTTTAGGAAATGGTAATAAACAGCTGCAACTGTAGTTACTATTTGTTCTCATTAAAACAAACCCACTACTAGATTCAAGTAACTCGAAACTCGACAACTCGAAGTCGAAGCCAACTCCAATAAAATTCTCTTACTCCCCCAGTTTGTTTCACCAATGTACTGCCTTGTTACTTTTCGGTAACTCGAATTTTACATTAAAGGCCTTGTTTAAACAGGTACACTGAACATGTTGGTTCAACCAAGGACTGCAAGGTAATTGCAATCTTCATCTTCCATGTATATCTTTCACAAACTATTCAAAAGGTCAGCTCTTGTCGTCAATTCGAAAAAAATTGAGTACCCTAAAATCAACTCCTGATCGGGGGTGGAAGTGGAATCCTTTCAGTATGATAATTCGTTATTCCCAGATATATTTCGACCAATGATTCATGATTCATTTATATAATTTCTTCATGATTCATGATTCATTTATATAATTTCTTCATGATTCGGTTGTGTTATAACATGACAAAACCTCAAGACTCATTTTCTTTGTCCATGATTCATGATTCACTGCCTGCGAGATGATGTGATTCATGATTCCTTCACTTTTTTTAGCCGTGATTCATGATTCAAGATTCCGTTTCCACCCCCGATCCTGAAGACACGTCGATTGTAGTGAACTCACGGCAAATTTCGTGACCAAAAAAACTACAATGTTGGTTCTAGTTCCCATTGATATTCCTTTTGCCACTGCTAAAGTTATTGAAATGACGGGTTTTCAAGATACAGCAAGCTGAACAAGACTTTGACTTCAAAACCAGTTTTTTAAAAAAAGGCAGTCTTAACTGCTAAGGACAAGGATCGAGTTTGCATATTTAGATTGCTACCTCACCAACTAGAAATTGATGCAACAAATCGAAAAGAGGCAACATTTTCAGACAGACGTCGTCGGCAAAATGGACAAATTTCTGCAAAATTGGTTCCATTTGGGCAAAAAGGCTGTTTTTGGCCGAAATGCCTTCTATTTTGCCAATTGGGTTGTATTTGGGAAAATGGTTATGTTTGAGCAAAATTGGTTCTATTTGGGAGAAATGGTTGTGTTTGGGCAAAGTGGGACGTATCTGGCCAAAAGGAACTTACTAGGCCCAAATTTGCCCTATTTTGGCGAAGTAGTTTGCATTTGGTCAAACAGGATCTATTTGGCCAAAATGGGTAGCGTTTGGCCAAATAGGTTGTATTTGGAAAATGGGTTCTATTAGGCCAAATAGGTTGTTTTTGGAAAATGGGTTCTACTAGGCCAAATGGGTTGTATTTGGCCGTATGGGTTCTCCATATGGGTTTTATCTGGCCAGATTTGATCCAATTGGGGCAAAATGCCTGAATATAGGCAAAACTGATTATTTTTATGATAAAATTATTGTATTTGGCCAAATGGGTTGTGCTTGGCCAGAATTGGTCCTATTTGGGCAAAACGGGATGTATTTTGTAAATTGGGTTGTATTTGGCCAAATGAGTTGTATTACGGGCAAAATGGGTTGCATAGCATGTTTCCGTCAGAATTGGTCCTGTGTGAGCAAAAGGGTTGTGATTGGGCAAAATGGGCTCAATTTGGCCAAAGTTGGTGCTCTTTGGTTGAAATGGTTGTAATTGACCAAATAGGTTGTATTTGGCCATAATGGGTTGTATTTTGACAAAATTAGTCCTCACTGGGTAAAATAGGTTGTATATTCCCCATATCACAGTTCTTGAGGCAATTGAAAACCTGACGTTAGCACTCTGTAAGGGTCAGAAATGGAAAGAGCAGGCTAGGTAAAATGTAATAAGTGCCGAAAATATAGGGATTTAATATTGAAAACTGTGACATTGGTGAGGATTTTAAAAACAAAAATACTCCAAAACTTTAAAAGAGAATGTATAGGAGTTTACATGGGATCAAGCCCTACGATTAACATATTGGAGCTTGCTTGGGATCAAGCCCTACGATTTTGACCCCCCCCCCCGTTTATTAATTTTTCCATTTTCACCAGGAAATACAAAAAAGTTCATAAGTACATCATAGACTCTTGGTGTTTCTTTACTATAAGTGGTTCCGCAATATACTATCAATACTGATGTTGAGCCAAGCTAATAAAGTGTTTAAGGATAATCCTATTTTTATCCCTTCTCTCTTACATTTTCCCATCTCCCCCGTTCATTTTGACCCCCCTGTTTAATAATTCTTCATAGTCCTTGAAGCCCCCCTCCCCTTTTAATTTACCTCCCCTATTTCTTTTGAGCACGAGAGTACATCTTATGAATGCAAATGTGTTACCCTGAAAAAATAAAATGTCTTTACTTCTACTTACTCAACTTTAGCTTGTACCATGAATTCTGAATGTTTCCTTTTTATTTTTTTCAAATATTGTAACTGCTGGTACTAATAAAGCATTATTGTATTGTATTGTTGTATTATGTTGCACTGTATTAAAAGTGCATTAAAAAGCGTTTGCAGTACAGATGCTACAAAGTATTAACCGTAAATATAAAACAAGATTTCAAAAGAAGTTGGTCGTTTGGGGGAAAAAACAATGACAAGCAGATGGTCCAAATAATATTATATAAGCATCTTAAAAACAACAAAAAACAATAAAACAACAAAGTTTTGATACCGAATGCAGAAAGTTTTAAACAGAGTTTTGAAATGAGGAATGTTCGACTACCACTTGTATTTTTTTCAGTTCAGTTTGTTTATCTATTTGTTTGTGTTTCAATTCATATGGTTTACAGTAAATAAAAAATACATTTTATAACGAATATGTATTTTACATATAATTAAAGAGACGGCTGTTTGATACATATATGAAGACACTAGGCGAGGCGGCTCACAATGAAATCATAAGGGCATATATAGGTTATGCTAGAATAGTTTTCATTTGTTTACACATACAGATATGTCAACACTGGAGCAAACAAACACAATTTCCATTCATATTGTATTTCGTTGTTGATCCAATGAACAGAGTGTTATACAAGGTGAAGCTGGAAAGACTTTCTCAAAAACCTGCAAACACCTACTTTTTTTGAAAAAGAACCAACCAATTTCACGAGGCATCATTTTTGTTGAGTTCAGCCTGTTCATAACCTGTTCTTGGTTCTACAAGCAGTTGAATTGAAGAAATCTAAAAGAAAAAGCCATTGAAACTGAGATACTTCACCGCTACATGTGTCATTTGGGACAATAGTTTCTGGTAATATTAAAAAAAAGGAGAAAGACCTTGCCATCTTTGTGTTTGGTGCTGTATTGCTAAGCTAAATTACGAGTTTTAGTTTCAGTTAAATTTTTCTCTTGAAAACTTCATAGTTATCGAGCCTCGTTCTTAATTTGTTCTTATATTTTGGCCAATATAAGCTTCGTTGCTCTTATAAATTCGTTCCTATTGAATTCTAATATATAGATTTTGATCCAATGGTAACGTGCGTTCTCATTCTAGATGCTTTTTTTATAAGAACAATTTTATAAGAACAACGAGGTTCAGATTTGGCCAAAAATTAAGAACAAGCTAAGAACATACAGGCTGGATTCGGAACCAAAAATGCAAAGTTTACTTGTTTTAACAAAGGTCTATTATTTTCCTCAAACTCGATTTCACCGAGCGTTAAAATACTCCAAACGTTGAGATCGATCGAATTTCCATTTGCAATTTATTCGGCTTGATGCCTGATCACAAGTTACGTATATTTGCAATATTTTAGGAGTTGTTTATACCTCTTATTAGCCGAGTGCGAGGTCCGTACGGCAAGTTATGGACCGAGTTTTTTCCTTCCTTTTATGGCCCGAG
>JAOBRG010388613.1:0-10725 GCA_027574985.1 Umimayanthus nakama | reverse complement strand
GTTTTCATGGCCCTCGCGCTTCGCGCTTGGGCCATAAAAGGAAGAAAAAAACTCGGTCCATAACTTGCCGTACGGACTGAGCAAACGAGGCTAATAAGAGGTATATATTCGGTGCAGTCTCGTAGAATAATTGTTAATGAAACTTGTATGCATAATGGTCATGGTACGTACAACCGATTTTATAATCACAGTCACAATCGTAGTCAGAGTCATATAGCAAGATTTACGACAACAGTTACAGAGGAGGAACCCCACTGGGGGCGCTTTTTTCTTCTACCCCCACTTCAAGATGGCGGACGCTAACTATGGCTGTAATATTGCTCAAACTGTTCTCAAACTGAGACTCGTACTTAGAAAAACTTCAAGAAAAAAAGATAAGTTAAAATTGCCAACGAAAGGTGGGCATGACGAGTTTCGAACGTAGAACCTCATAAACAGGAGTCACTATTCAGTACCGCTACACTAACCCTTTATTCGCTGCCAGCAAAGTGTGTGTGGTCTATCTAAAGTTCTTACAAAAGTAACCCTGACCCAACCCTAACCCTAACTAACCATAGATAACCATGAACAACCACCAATAGCCCTATGATATGAATTTACGAATAAAAAATGAGCTGGGAAAGTCCGCCAAGTGGGCGTAAAAAATAAATTCACCCACAGCGGTGCCACATCGGTTCAGGTTTACACTACTGCCACACTGCTGTCCACACTAATGTCACAGTGGTGCATGCCAACTTGCTTTGAGCAAAACCGGGGTATTTTCTTAAGATTACAATAAATGTATGGGAAATCAACAAGAATCAAATTTGCAACTACGGCAAAATGTGTGGAAAAGAAACTTAAAAAGAATCGGCGTACCACGCCTAAATCGCGCGGATTGACAGTATTGTGACTTATTTGTACTGTGACAGCAATTTCCTCGATAGCACTGTGACAGCGATAGCAGCAACCATTTAGTGTGTCAGCGGTGTTAACTGACAAAGGTGCAGCAACGAAGACACACTAGTGTAACAACCGACGGCGATGTGACAGCGAAATTCACACTAGTGTAATAGCGATGTGCACACTGTTTTGGGAAAAGAGCGTGTGCGCTTCACGACCGTTTTTTAAACGCCTTGGGATGAGGCAGTAAAATACCTAAAACAATAGTCAATATTTGTCTCGCAATTTTATTGTGTGCGAGTCCAGCCGCAACCATCCCCACAGGCGTTTTAGAAAAATTGTTAAATGCCTGGCACAGCGAGCATTTTTCGATTGCAAATCCCCTCCCCCTCCCTCCTCCCCTCCCCCGCACCCACCGTATGTAATGCCGGCCGACCCTCAGTTCATCACACCAAAGGCCGAAGGCGAACAGCCATATGGCCTCGTTTTGAATAGGGTCACGAAATGAGACACTCCGAACGGACTAAAACTCAAAGCAAATGATATTGTTGTTTTTATAGGTCTTTCATGATCAATAAATGCTCTTTAGTCTTATACTTAAATAAACCGTATTTGAAACCCTCGATTTCCGATGAAGATGTTGCGAGGTAAGTTTTTGCTGTTTGTAAATGTCCGAGAACTGGACACTATGGACTCATTTTACATCAAATGCCCGGGGTTTGCCAGGGGATGCGTGCGGCTGGAAGCACATTATACGATATTTTAAAACCACATCCAAAGTCTTGATTGAATAACATTCAAAAGTTGTCACTGGCAGACTCAGTTCACGTTCGTTACCGTGACACCGCATATCGGTGCACGTGGCTAATTGAGTTTGTATGAAATTGAAAAAAAATCAAAACATCAATGGCTTCAATAAATTCGAGAGTGCATGGCCATGGGTTGAGACAATGGGTTCCCGTAGTCTATCCTCCCCCTAGTTTGCATTAAACTGAAAACAAGCAAAAATAAAAAGAAAAGCGAAAACCTCCCGCCCGAACACCAAAATTTGGAAAAAAGGATGCTGATCAATTAATTTCGTGTAAGTTTTACTTGGCCAAACTCTTGGACTTGTTGGAGACTAAAGCGGACCAAAGAACTGTACAAAACGGGTAGTTTCCCGCTAAGCTGGGATCTCTGCAATATGCATGCAATCATTGAAGAACAATCGATCCAATGCAACATGGCGCTGTGGGACCTAGCCGCCATTCCCTGCGCTTCCGGCAGAGCGCAGAAAACTGCTGTCATCGCAAGTCACCCAAGCTTTCAGATATGCAACACAACATCGGATATAATTATTCGGACTGCAAGTCAATTAATGCACTGTAATAAAGAAATTATATCACGATTCTTGTTGTATTTACTTGTCTCATCTAAGTGATATCTCGGGTAAACACTGGATAAAATCCATTTTCCACAAGTTATGCACGAGACAAGTGACTTTTAGTAAGTGACTCTATGGCGTTTAGTTTCTTAATTTAAGCAACTTACATTTAATAAATTTAACGATTATTTCCAGGCAAAGCCTCCCACATTCGATGCAATAAAACGGCGTTCCACGAAAAATCTAACTGAACTAAGTCAGAGCTTGGGTACTACCATCACTAAAATTACCGTGTCGTGAACTGACTCCAACCATCTCTGCATTTCACAACCTCGGTACCAGGGCCCTCTGGATTTTTTTATAATTTGACGATGTGCAATATTTTCGAGATAAAATTCATAACAAAGTAAAAACAGGAAAAACTTTCTGAAGTCATAAGGAACTAGCTTGTTTACCTCGCCAACAGTTCCGGTTTTGAAAAAAAATCGGTTGTTGACGTTGAACTTGAAGTGGTCTTAGAGAATTTCTGCAGAATCAAATGTCAAGAAAACGTGACTCGCGGCTTCTTTGTGCATGCTACATGTTCTTAATAATTTTAATGCAAAAATTAATGATTGCTGACAACTATTAAAAAAGAAAAATCTATACATGCATGATCACTCTGTAAGACTGCCAAAAAGTCGGCGGAGTTAAGATATAGATGTATCGACAGAAAATCTAGAAAAGTACTGTACTAGTATGTACAAAAAATGGCCAGATAGTGTGAACGAGCCCTGACAAGAGATTTGGCTGGGACATACATATCAGTACATACCACACCCCCTTAATACAATGATTTGTTGTGCATTGCACACCGGAAATTGTATATTTGAGGAACGGAAACCATCCAGTTCCGGTTCTTGTGGAGAAAACAACATTTATTCAAACTTTTTTGTACAAAAGTACAATTCTTTTTTCCGCAAAATGCCTAGTTTTGTAAAAAAACCAGTATACAGTTGAAACTTGTACACCCGTGATAAAAGCTTACCGTTGCGTAGAAATCATGACTGGATTGGTGAAATTGTTTGGCTGGTAAGTTCAAGGTGAAGGTGAAAGGACCTAACTCACTTTCCGCGTGCACGCATGGTGCAACCTTAGAACCAAACGCCCGAGAAACTAAGCTGGGATTTTTGACTCCACAGGAGGCCTCTATGGCCGCTGTACAAGTGGAATCACTCATCTAAAAGATTTTGATCAGTAATTGGCATTGTCGAGTCATACTTCCATGTCCTCACTTATTGAGCTATTCCTGTGTAAAACATGAAATCGAAAGTTTAGAAAAGAAATCAGTCGTGATCAAGCTGTACTCGAACTTTGAAAAGGCGTCTAAACAAAAATTTATGTGAGGTCTATCGACCATTGTGATACGTCTTCAGCAAACGCTAACAAAAGAATTTTAAAAGAAATCTATTCATAATAAAGATATTGAAGAGTATTTGAAAAAAAAATCCATGGAATGTCTAGCAGTTTTACTTTGCTTTTGTGTTGCGATTTGAACAACATTTTTTTTAAACAGACCAAGTGAAAGATGTAATGAAATTCTGTTTTTGAACCCTTATAATATCAGTTAATACAGGCGTACGGAGTTATTCTCTTTTTAAACTAAATTGTGCTAATGGACCAGGAATCTGGCTGTGTTTGTAATTTTCTTTCAAATGATATTCGTCGTGCAGGAAATCCTCTTGCATCCCGCGCATCGCCTTGGGGTGAAACTCACAGCGAGCGCAGTTTTAACAATTATGGGGCAGAGCTCGAGTTCTAGACGATGAACACAGAACTTCCAAATTGCAAAACACGATGTAATAGTACATTATTTATCAGGTGATACTTCCAATACTTGAATTAAAAAAACTATACACACAAACAAATGGAACCTGATGACCTTACCTCAGAGACTGCCCAATTGCCTTGCGGTGGATGCGTTCGCGGTATGTTGACCTTGGTATCTGGGTCGGGATTGCTCCGGAGATTTTTTTTTCGGTATGCTGCTGTGGCAAAATTTTTAACAAAGCTTGCGCAAGTCTAACTTTCAAGAGAAAACTGTACAGTCCAAGAGCAATGATAGACTAATCACCTTGCATGCTTCAAAAATCCAGCAAGAAAAGATTTGAGAATTACATTCACTGAATATAGTCAAAAACGGAAATGCGTATGTGGCAGCTTTTTCATCTGGGCCCTTCTTATTGAGGTCGTACGTGCTGGTCCGGGCCGCGTGTGTGCATGGTATTGAAAAGTCCAGGGTTCCAGGGGGCTTCTGCGCCTGCTCCGCATCTGTCAACTTATAGTCTCGTCCCCAGACCAATTGCGAATCACTCTGTCATGCAAGTTTCACTTATTGTTTTTATAGAGGAAGCGCACGGCGTAAACTTGCGTTACATTCTGTGTTTCCGTCGATCTGCAAATCGGGATCATGTTTTAAAAGGGAACTCGGATGAACGAAAAGCATGCTTGGGGCCGACAAAGTAAGGAAAACCCACTGTCTGAACTCCCCCTCCCCCTCCCCCTTAGAATTGATCTCGGCTACCACGCGTGAGTGGCACCTGGTAGCTCTAGTTGGACTGGTTGGCCATCATGCATCATGGTGAATTTAAGAAATCCCATTTGAGAACTGTCGCACGCGAATTTTAAAAAACCTCGAACCGGTCTCCATTTGTTTGTCATATGGTTTCTTTTTATTGGGCAAAGGTTATGGCGAAAGATTCAGTAGCTTCCATCAGGTTTAGTAGCAAAGCTCAAGCTATTTATGGCTAAGGCAACCTTACAAGTCGAGAAGTAGCTTTTCTAAACTTTAGTAATTTGTTGAAATATAACTCTTATCGACCTTTTTAAAACCGTTTGTCATTTTCTGTGCTGACACTGCAATTAATTTTGTTAATTTACATGCATTTGAGAAATTGGGTTGGACTTGGCCTTTTTCTGCAGAAATATCTAATTTTTACCATTAGTTACAAGCAAGTATCTCTGCCAATTTTTTTGGTTATACCGACAACATAAAAGGAAATAAAGGGGTTTCCGTTGTTGCCACGGTAACCGATTGTGCCTTTTAAAGTTTTACCATTTTTTTTTTACGTTCAAGCAAAATAGCGAAGGTCAAACCGTGTTTATAGTCTCTGGTTTGTTCCTTTTGATAAACGGTTTAACTACGTTCTCGTTTCCTGAGTCATGATCAGGAAGTTAAGCTCATGAAACCGGCGCTTATCTCCGGTTGGCGGTGATTGCTAAGCGGATGAATATTGGGGCCTAGACTCACTTTGTCATGACCCACTGAGTCGACCCAGAGGTAACATAGTAGTCGAATAAAAAAGTGCCTTGCTGAGCTGTTCAGTACACAGGCAGCCCAAGCTTAGAGTTAGTATTTAGTCCAGCAGAGCGATGTTGTAGATTGAGTCGATTTTATAAGACTTTGTATGGGAATAAATATTGAGTTTGCAAAATCGTTTTAAATTGGTGCAAATGGCACAAATACATTCTGGGGCCATTAGAGGCGATTTCATTGGGGAAACTCAAAAATGAATATCTCCTCCAAATCGCCTCTAATGGCCCCAGAATGTACAAGAATGACACAAGAGAGCAACAACTAAGGTGAGGAAATTTTATTTGTGCCATTTGCACCAATTTATAACGATTTTGCAAACTCGATATTTATTCCCATACAAAGTCTTAAAAAATCGACTCAATCTACAACATCGCTCTGCTGGACTAAATACTAACTCTAAGCTTGGGCTGCCTGTGATCAAACAGCTACACTTGCGCGCCATTACGGCATATATGTGCATGACTTGCCGCGCGCCGTTCAACTTTCCTTAGAGTTTTGTCAATCTCAAAGCCGTCGGCAACAGTACACTAGAGACTCTGAGAACTTCAAATATCTCTTTTTAGGAAAGCGAGTGGTCAGCGTGATTTCCACTGTCAGAACAGTTGGTATAAGGAGTAGGGGTAGCAAATGGTCTTGGCGAGCATTAGCGAGCAGGCGAAACACGGCATTGGTTTTTGCGAGTACTTTGACTTTTTGTCATCTACGACCAGCGAGCATTTTGAAAAAAAGTATGGCGAGTACCGAGCAAATAAAAATATTTGCATTGGCGAGCAACGAGCAAATAAGAAACAATTTGCGAACAACGAAACGAGAAAGCCGTCAGAATCAATTGATGAAGTAGTTGAAAATTGAGCTGCAATGTCTTCTTGATTAAGCGCTGTCACCGGATTATCGAATAAGAGTCGTCACAGCCCACCATACATGGACTGCATATCATATAACAGAGCGATCTCCAACTCTCCTACTGTCCAAGCTTCGCCAAGCTTACTGCCAGGGTGCTTAGAGTTGTGGGTCGCCTCGCATGACATATTAGAATGCATTAACTACTGTAAGAAGCATGAAATGATTTAAGCTAAAAGAACGAGCATTCGAGCATTTGGCTTTTTTTAGAAGACGAGCATTCGAGCAGGATTGTTCTACTTTTGTGAGCATCTCGAAAATTTGTGCGCTAGCATTCGAGCAACGGCTTAACTTTGCGAACATTTCGAAAATTAGAGGGACCATTTGCTTCACCAAGAAGTAGAACACAATGGGCCTTCATTATGGTCATTATAAACTGTGAATAGCTTTAAACTTCGAACTAAATGCACCGAGTAACGGAAGGTTCTTCTGTTAGGCTAACCGTTGTTACACAAACTTATTCTCTTTACAATAAATTAGTTTTGTTGTAGTTTTATCAATTATTTTTAGCACAGATTGAATTGGTTAGACATTATTTTAAGTGCGCTTTATTTGAAAAGCCCTTTAATAGGGGGAAAATTACTACTTTCTTTAATACTCTTTTAAAAACATTAGGTTGGAGAAGCATCGCATATCTCTATAGCCCATGAGAAACATCATACTGACGTTTGGGGTGGGGGTGCGGCGGTTGGCGTCGGAAAAATGATTGGACAGTTCGTTCAAAAGTCTTGAAATTTCGGAGCAACTTGGTTTTACAGTAGCCGGTCTTCCAAGATACGATCGCATATATGTTCCCGTTGCGGGCTAAATCGGTCATGTGATACTTCCCTTGTGAGTTTCACTTTCAGCCTTATTTAGTTTCCTTGGTACAAGCTAGTGAAATTTGAGCTTCTACCAACACTAACCTTTTTAAAATCGTAATGTAACTATAGAGGTTGTCAGGGGGTGTGGGGTTCTTGTATTCAGGGCGTATTTAATAGTACTGGAGACCAAAAAAGTGAGGTGGTGTATTTATATATAGCGCCTTTTCCACGTGATGCACAAGGGCTCTTTAATGATTAGCTTACCCCCAGCAGTCCATGTATGCTGGAACTCATTTTACCTACCCCGGAACGGATGGAAACCTGAGTGGACTTGGGTAAGAAAGGAGTTAACCAAAAAATTCGACCCTCGACCAGGCCGCGGATCGATCTGGAACCGGGGGCCTCAGGATAGGGAGGCGGAGATCTTTACCACTGCGCCAACCCCTCCGCTGACGTGGTCCCAGTTTTAATGAAGACGTATGCATTGTGGACTTCTTTGTCGAGTTTGCTTCTTTGGATAGGCTTACCGGACCTGGTTTGGCGAGTAAAGGCCACAGGGACCCAGCTCTACATTAAGCTTGCTAAAATCGCTGAAACGCCTATGGGCGTTCTTTCCTTGGGCTCCCTGTGTACAAGAGCCCCCTTCTTCTTAGGAGAAATGATCTTCTAATCAAAGAGAATGAGTTTCGTTAGTTTTTCTGAGCTGTGTTTGCTAGCTGCATTGTGGTTTTCAAAAGGTTTAGTAGGAGAAAGGAATTTTACCTTAAAAAATATACTTGAAAAAGACAAATTTAAACTTTGATGTACTATTTTTGTTGCGCAAGCTTTCCGCTCAATCTGACATGTTTTGTGACGTCCTGGTCATGTGATCAACAGACACAATAAAAAGAAATGGCCGCCATGCCTGTTGTTGCTTTGAGCACAGAAATGAAGAAAGATCCTTCTGAAAACGGCGAGGAGGGCCGAGTCCTTGAAACCAAATCGACGAAGGGAAATGATAGAACCTCGAAGGTGCGAAAAATATCAGAATTGGAATATATCGGAGATAAACTCTGCCAGGTTCAGCGACCGGACCAAACATGGCGTAAGCTTCAATTTGAGATATCAGATTCATACGGTTTCTTTTTTCTGACTCACTGATCCGTCTTTGTAACAAATATTCAATCAATCATTGTGTAGATCCAGCGGAGATCATTCACAAGAGGAGCTCAGAAGATGGAATGGCTGAGTATTACGTACACTACAATGGATGTAAGTTGCTCAGCTTGTTCGATCGAAACTGAAATAGTAAAAGCACGTGGTTTTGTTTCACAGATTTCAAGAATATTTAGATAGAGTGGAAGATCTGAGGATGTGGATAAATCATTGAAATCCGTGAAATAAAATAAATCCAATTGTATGTGGCTTGTGCAGTCACTTCGAAAGATCCCCCCCCCCTCCCCCTGTAAAAAAGAAGTAAAGGAAAAAACTAAAAGGCTTTGAGGTTTGAGTGATACAGAATTAAGTTCTTACCTGTTGGGGAACTTTGGTAATAAATATTTAAGTAATGGTTAAAAAATGAAGGCTTGCAGTACAAAAATCAAAATATAAAAATTTCAAAAACACTTAGCAAAATTTTTACAGATAGTTTTATTTTTTGTTATGAGATTCTGATATATTTGGCTTAAACTAGAGCGGTTTTATCCCAATTTATCTGTTTATACATGATTATTTATTATCACAATGTTAGCACTGACAACAGTTTTTTTAAAGATTTTTGTTTCTGTTTCCTGAGAATTTGTGTTGTTATTTATAGGAAGTCGAAGTCCATCCTGTATTATTAAATATATTACAAAATATAGAATATTATTATTTTAAGTCACCAAAGTTGCTATGGTTTTGTGCAAGTTTTTATGTCATTTTGTGCATGCCGATGCGATCTTGAATGGAAGCACAAACCCTCAAATTGTGTTTTAAGCACATGCTTCCACTCTGAGTCTGATTGGAAAGATTAATAATTTACCCCTTACAGTAGTTTCAGCTTCTTCACATAACATGTAGATGAAAAAACCTATAGAATGGTTTGTCCAATTGGTGCTGGGTTTTTTTTGTATTTCATTCATAATTTTATTAATGCATTCATAGTGTTTTATGTTCATTTGCAGCAATCAATGAAAAGTTGCTTAATGTGGTAATTGTTGTACATTTAGTTAACAGACGGCTGGATGAGTGGGTGGGAGGGGACAGGGTTGATTTGTCGATGTCATCGCTGCCAAGTGGAGATCTCAAGGAAAATGTGGAAGACAAAATAGAAGCACATGCAGATGGACCAGAGAGAAAACTGACGAGGAACCAGAAGCGAAAGCATGATGAAATTAACCATGTTCAAAAGGTGAGCGCTTTAATCACCAATGTATATTTAAACTTGAAATATTATGCTCCACTATGATATCAAATATTTAAAGTTATAAAAATGCTGTACACAAGAGACATGGCTCAGCTTTTTGACACCAATGTGCATAGCACTGTAATAGCAAAAAGCAAGCACAGTGATGTTGCAAAAAAACCGAGCACAACCTTGTGACAGCAGTGTTAGTGACAGTGCTGAGATAATGATGTACACATTAGTGTGACAGTAACGACAGTTGACATTACTGAGACAGTGATGTACACGCTGCTTTCACACTAATACAAGCATCGATGTCAAAGCACTGGCAGTTGACGCTGCTATCTTGCTAGTGTGCACAGCAATGTTTCAGTGTTGACATTGTCATCAATGTTGCACTGTTGTCAGTTTACGTCGATGACACACAAATGTTGCTGCCATCGCTGTCAGTGCTATCTAGGCCACTGCTGTCACAACACAGTAAAGTACATTGCTGTCACAATAGTCACTGCTATTAATTATCACACTAGCGGCAACTGTTGTAGCTGTGACATTAATGTGGACTGTAGTGTGACAGTAGTTTAAACACCAACCGCTGTTGTTCTCTTGGCAGACATACGCAGAAATGGACCCAACAACTGCTGCTCTTGAGAAAGAACATGAAGCTGTAAGTTGACTTTTGTTAGTGGTGATGTTAAGGGTTTTATTTCAATGATTATTGACAGCTTATTTACAGTAATAATCATAAACCAATTTAAAGGCTGCAATTGAATAGGTTCTATTTTGGGAAGACCCAGGATTTGGGCAAAGGGTTCACTATAAAAACATATTTTGTAGGCATCAAAGGTATCACTTTATGGTATTTTAGTCAATGAATAATCAAAAACAAGCTCAGCAAACATTTTTAACCTTTTTAGTGTCAGCCAGGTTAAAAGTACATGTATATTATAAGTTCTCCTTACAGGGTGTATAATATTCACACTATATAATAATAATAATAATAATAATAATAATAATAATAATAATAATAATAATAATAATAATAACAATAATAATA